>JAQGAF010005479.1:0-11985 GCA_034687865.1 Kryphioiulus occultus | reverse complement strand
TTATGTAATCCATGGAGCTGCCTGTCTATACCATGAAGTCTTAGTGGTGCATATACACTATCTCTGCCCAATTGGATAAATGTTGAGAAGACGACATCTTTGATTACTTCGGAAGTATCTGAGCTTGTTTCAGGCGGCACCTTTGACCGATGATTCCCAATATATTTTACTCAGTGTCTTTCAGCGATGTTTCGTGCATATGTATAGGGCTTTTTTTGCTCGCGAATTGATTTTGCGTGATGCATTTTAAGTACCCTCGATGCATAATGCGAGTTTCTTAAATAAGATTCGCCTTGGGATTTTCATATATATACACTTACAGTAGTGGCGCACTCTACCCACACAACTGCTTACGGTAACGCGAGTACTGTATATAGTTCAATAATGGAGACGTCTTCGGTGACACTCATCTACATGCAATCCCACCATTCATTTCCTGACTCTCTCAACGCGTGCACATTATTCGAATATTAAGTGTATAATCAGAGAGGTACGTTTAGGTTATTGGTCCATTAAACCCTAAAATGATGCATCGTAATAAAACCATCAAATGTACTGAGTATTTTGGCAGGTTTCATCCATGCAGTGCCGACGACGCAACTGCTCATACATGTATATGATTTATACATGTATTACAGAATCTTATAATAATCTGTAGGCATAGCTGCTGAAAAAATGTAGGAATATTAAAATATGAATTGACTGCATATGCTAATGATAAAGTGTTTGCCTCGATTTCTTTGTCGGTTGATTGGAAATCTGTTGATGCGAGTCTTATCTTAGCATATTTAATTACTGCGATGAAAACATGATAATTTACATTTTTAACATGATGTAATGATATCTCGGGGGAATACGAAATAACGTGATAAAAATTTCCAATATGCCTCAATGCGAACCTTAGGAGAGGGTTGATTGCCGCGTTAAATCAACATTTATAGTGTATAGTAACCCTTGATGCAATTTCATAAGGGTTGGTCATATGCTAAGGTGACTCGTCTATTTAAAACCTTCATATCTATGACTTTTCTCTCGATGTGCGAAATAAATATATGTACAGTGAAACCTCTCTGTGTGGGACACCTTTGGTGCATTCTGAAAGTGTCCCAGATAGATAGTTTACCAAGTTTTTGACAAAAATGAGGTCGTACAGTAAACAGTACATATCATCAGTTTCAATTTGTCTGACCACAGAATTTTCTATGACTTTGAGTGTATCTCTCCTCAAGGGTGGGAAATGTATGTTGACTACTGGTACACTTACAGGGGTTAACCGTAACGTGAGGAGATACAGAGAGGAGATATTAAAAAATTATAAAACCCGAAGATATAGCTCTTGCTATACATTATAGTATATACATGAATCTCAGATTCTGAAATATACTTCATTTTATTATTTGACGAAGACCTGCTATCCAAACACACGCAGTGTTCAGGTAATTTACAAACACAAACTTTTTCCAGCAGATTATTATACAGCAAATCTACTAAGTTTATTTCTGATTAAGTATTGTTTACACTTATTAAGGTGAACCGTTAAAGTTAACTACATGTTATCAATCAATAAATTCAGGGATTATGGCGAAATTTTATTTAAATTACCATTTAAATGCTGAAATGAATCCCAAAACGTTAAAACGTTAAAAAACTCTTTCCTCGTGATATTATTATCCGTCGCCAAATCGTTTATCTGAATGAAAAAAAAATCTTATTACAACATGTGCATCTAGGAATATCAAATACATGTAGACTATACATATTTCGGGTATAGTTCACTGGGAGCATGGCAATCAGTAAAGGCGCACTACGTTCAAGATGACAGTAAATGAAATAAGGATAAATGGATAAATAATAAAATTTTGCTCACAGTGTTATACAGTGTAAAAGCCTTTCAATCTAAGTCTCCCTTTAACCGTAATCAAATGGCTTGATGGCGAATAAGGATTTCTTTGATTTAGTAAATAGCTGGATCGCCAAATGCCAAAATTGATGAAAAGTTGGCGAAATCAACTAGGATTTTTTTACGAAATAATATACCTATGTATATTTTCATTTTCTAATTTACACTTGGCAAGTTGCACCTATCACGTACACTGCAAACCAGAACATCTAATTCCTCATTTTAAACAAACTCAAAATTAGATAGCCATCTTTAATTCAGTCGCAATTCTATTTTTGGGTGAGGGGAAAGTAAATTAAGGCACAATTGCATCTTCTTGGTCAGACCTACAGTATATACATGTATAGCATTGGTCAGGGGAAACGGGAAGTTCCCCGTTTCTTTCAAATGCTGGAGGAAGCTTCCAAGAAGTAGGGAAATTCCCGTTTTCTAAGCGTAGTGTGCTCTCATACAAGGGCATTTTTATGTAACTGTCAGTTGCAACAAATGCCAACTATATACATGTATTTGATCCAAGCTGCCAAAAAGCTCCACGACTAACATAAAATGGATGCCAAACCAAGACTCGGAACCCAAATGTGCGAAGGACACGTGTTAAATGTACATGACTGGGGAGTATGACTCGAAACCTTTCTTTCTCAACAAACCAGGAACTCATTTACCTGTGAGGTTTGATGGACGACGAGTCGAAAGTCTAGCTACTTCTCTTAGGTATGTGATTTGACGCTTACATATACAGTATGTAAATAAATTTCCGGTACATCTGTAATACCGAATTGATGGATTGATGTTCCATTCTCGTTACCCGCTTATCCGAATTTGTGGCTAAGTTACGGTCAGTATCGGAATAACGAGTCACACTCACTGTGTGACTCGGCAATCTACTGAAATTTACTGGAATCTACAGCAATTTCCTGGTACTTTATGGTTTCTGTATAATGAATCGTGTGCGCAAAGTGCAATTGGTGAAACTCGTGTGAAAGTGAAATTGTGAATCGCGTGAAATGTGAAATGTTTGAAACGAGTGTGCAAAATGCAATTGCAATGTGTGGTACACGTGCAAAAAGTACAATGTGAAATGAGTGTGAAAATAGTGGTACAGTGTATGTACGAGTGGTCTGTTTGAGGCTAGAAATTCAAGATGCTACAAATTAGATTAAAGAAATTAGATGCATTATTTCGCCTTGATTCAGTGACAGGACAATTAGACACAAACGCATCTGAACTTTAGATGTTTTGATTTGCCGTGTATTCGTTGCATTTATAACCGGTTAAAAACTCAGATTTGAATCAAAATCAGATTCGGATTTTTAAAAATAAAATGCTCCAATGACCAAAGTCAGTATAGGATGTGTCGATGCGAATTCATGTACATGTCATTGCACATATCACATGTTTCTGAACATACACGCATCCCGCTCCCCTCCTCATTTCCCCCCAGGCAAAGGTCTGTACATGTACACTGTATGTACGCTGCAATTTCGATGAAAGCAGTTGTTAGAATTTCTAAGCATGGGGTGTGTTTGCTCTGGGTCTATCAAAAATCTATATGCATTTTCAATGTTTGAGAAGCCCGTGCGCTCAATGTATATATGCACACGTATAAAAGATAGAAATAAAATCGAATTTTTTTCCCGAGCTTTGCAAACAAAATGATGAAAAGCTCGCACTGAAATAAGATGGATTTCAATTCCATTTTCACCCATACAACTCCGCTCGCAGTAATTGACTTTAAAAGCACGACAAACAAGATATATGGGAGCTATTAAAATTCGGCTACGAAGAATACGTAACACGCGTAGACGCTAAACTTAAAGTGGCTCTGGATGAGAAAATTCGTAAGACATCGTGCACATACAAGTGTTTCTTGAGGCCTACACGTACGGTGTACATGCATATCAGCAATAAATGCATCGCATTATATCGACCGATTTAATAAGGGGGAAAGAAACGCGAAATTAGACAATTTCGAGATAAAACACAAGTAGAATCCCTCACTGATAGAATCTTTGGGCCTGCTTGAACCTGTGGTGAGATTGAACTCCATTAAATCATTTGCACTGTAGGAAAATGTGCTGCGATATCAAATATATACAACTGTAGGCCTACTGTATATTTCGACTGAAACATTTCCAAGGCTTCTTTTAGTCAATTATTTGTATATTAATCAGGAAATGAAAATTGGAATGGATGAAGGCGATTAATGAAATAATACGACAAAATATTAAACATTAATTAACCTATTATTGGTGCATAACGTATTCGTACAAAAGGAAGAAGGTAGTTCTCGGACTTGTTTTAGCTCTATACTACTTCCTTGGATTTTACGAATACAACACATCTGCCCTATACATGTACATGTATGTGCATTAAACGTTAAAACAAAATAGTTAATCACACCGAGTCATAGGTCAATGCTACATGTACCTACTGTACATGTACAAAGCTGAACATTTTATCCAAATATGAAAGTACTTACTACTACATGTTCGTGCACTTACATGGACCTTTACCAAGGATCACATTAATTCTTGGTTTTTTTTCTAAATCGTTAATTAAGAGCTGCTAAATTCAAGCTCACAGATCACAGCCCCGAGAGTTCACGCTGCCAGTACTTAAATTAAGGTAACCAGCGATGAAATCCGGCAACATTGGCAGATTTAAAACCAGTTTTAATCGCCGATTACGCTAATCGAAGTTTGGTGAAATTCGCCATAAATAAATAAAGGAAGGAAAATGGCATCACGGAACCCAACTGCATGCTCATCCCCCAGAAGGGATTAAATTCACGCTGCAATGCACTTCAATAAATGATTTGGCAGCAGAATAGCTGATGTTGGGCCAGGGTGTCATCGACAAACAGCTGCTGAATATTGGGGATGATTAAACACAAACGTAGTTTCAGGGCAGATGTACACGTACAGCATACTAGTATGTAACCAAATTTTGCATACGCATTTTCTCGTCTCCCATTGATTCCGAGGCTCATCCTAAATAAGAGCTCGTAAAACGCCCATAAGGAGGAGCATTCATAGCACGAAGTCGAGAACTCCCTCACAAAAAAATGAAATAAAATAGAAATAAATAGAATAAAATATCCCATATCTTACGTACTCCATTGATGCATCTTGCATTCACAACGAACATGCACCAGTTTGACACGCTCGCGCAAGCACATCATCAAATTATTACTACACGTATAGCTTACGTTCGTCTATGTAATACCCTGTTTCGTCATCCAATAAGGGCATTCCTGGAATATTGATGTTATGATGCAGCTTTTTTTATTACAGCTTCTCCTCCTTTCCTTATTAACGTTCGTTTGTTTTCGAACCCCCCTGAAAGGCATGGAATTTGCTAAGCCCGCAATTTTCATACAAAGATCAGGTAGAAAAATGCGAGTCACAACATTCCGAGCAAATTCCATCCCTCGAGGCCGAAACACAAACGGAAAATGGTAAATTAGCGGCAAATTCAAAATTCGTAGGCCACAGAATTTTGAGAAATTTCATTAAATGAACCAAACAGTACTGCGGGGTTTATACCAAAATTTCCAACTCAATTTCTCCGACTTTCCCTGACCAAATGTGATTAATTTCCCTGACTTATCAAAAAAATTTGACATGCTAGTAAAATTAACTATTTGCAACACTACAATTAACTATTTTTTTGTATTTTTCTGTGCAACTGCAACATTTCTTGGTCAATTGTTTCTGTTTCCAAGTGAGCAGTTTTTCAGAACCTCCTTTCTGATTCCTCACAGTTTTAACGTGAGCACGCTGCAGGCGAAATTTTTAGAAAAAAACAGATCGCAAATGATGAAATTTCGACAGTAAATGCTACTAGTATATTTTTCTTTGCCACAAGAATTTACAGTAAAATAGAGGAACACTTGACAAACTGTTTCCTTGACTAACTCAAGAAAGGGTCCTTCATTTAAAACAAATAATCATTTAAACTTGGCTAGATTTAGACCAAGGGGTCCAAAGGAAATTCAAATTTGAAGGACCCTCATCAGGGTTTCTCAAAAAAATTAATCAGTATTTATTTTGCACCCCTGCATTGAGCGGTGAATCCAGCCGGCATTTTAAAGAAATAAAAAATTTACAATGATGCACTTCAAACACGTTTCTGCGATGGATTTTAGCTCGCGTTTTTAAAAGGAAACGCCGTAGGCGAAATTTTTGAAAAACTCTACTGGAAATAACGAAATGTAGGTTAAGTTATATATTGTGTTTTTCACCCTAAAATGAATTGAAAATTAAAAATTTCCAGTTACAAAAATTAAATTTGAAATTTTTTGAATGTTTTCCCTGACTTCCACATTTGCCTGACCACATTTCATATCCCTGACTTTCCTGACGGTATGAACCCTTTACTGTATACTGACCTAAATTGACAGCAAGAGATTATTTTTAGTGGACATTTCCCCAACTCAGCTATAAGTAACGCTTCTACGTATTCTTCGACGTATTACAGAACAATTTTATTTTATTTTTTCCATCAATGCACGTTATATTTCACGAAAGCGGCATTTATTTAAACTTCAACTCGTCCTACGCGGCGTTTATCACGTACTATCAACGAAATTAACAACCCGGCAAGCCGTTATAGGAGAAATTACAAACGCCAGAATGGCAGTCCTGACAGAAATATTGGCCTTTAGAGTTTTAATAGCCCCAAATTGCAGGCTAAACACAGCGAGGATGGTTTCCCTAAAAAAAACAACTCGGGATTAATGGTCATCAGTTGGCAATACGTGATTCGCAAAAAATGGTCGTTGCCTGGCCAGTTGCCAAGTGGACAAAAGGTGTCCACTGTCATTCGAGCAATCGAAGCTAACCCAAGCTGGATATACCGTTATGTGTGAAAATGTGACCATTCCTATGTATTTGGTTCGTCGTCTATCCTTCCTTCCTTCCTTTTGCAATGACATTTACACTCGGTTAGACGTCTGTCTCCCATCTCACTTATCCCTGATGGCGACGTTTTCCCCCATAAAGCCCTTGCTCCAAATTCGCTCGTAGATTCGGATTAAGTCACAGCCAATAAAAGAAAACCGAGCTTCAAACTGAAATAATTAATAAGTGGAGACTGGGAAAGCCTTAAATGGCATAAAGAAACAGTTGGGTTTTAATGCTCGCCTGAGAAGAAAACTAAAAACAAACAAAAAAACCAAAAAAAGAAAAAAAAATGAAACTGCTTTACCAATATCTACATTAGAGCAATTACCTCAGCAATTATTTACGAAATAAAACTGCTGCATCCTTAATTGCGTTTAAATGCACAATGAAAGGCACCATGTCTGCAGGATCGAGGTATAAGATCTCAGAAGAAACTCGAAATTCAGTGCATGAAACAAAAATACGGGGTGATCGTAAAGTCAGGGTACCCCCAGCGATGACATTTTCAATTTCCATGACTTTTCCAAGGTTTTCAAACAAATTTCCGTGACCGCCGTGACCAGTGACAATGCAAAATGTGACATGCCAATGTAAGGAATGTAATATTTATTGCTTATTATAAGCTTACACTGTATCAACAGGAGATGGAACACAAATTTTCACAAGGAAACAGCAAATTTACATTAGTTTTTTAATTTCTTTTACAGAATTGCTAGTCATCTCCTGATTTTTGAGCATAACAATAACTAGCTTAGCAAAATCAGTTATTGACCTGTTGAAATTCCCTGACTATTTTCAAAGTAATTCAATTTTTACGACTTCTCCACATCGTTTCAATTTCCATTACTTTCAGGTTTTCTAGGTCTGGGGATGCCCCGAAAGTTCTAGCCCTTATTACGCAAAAATAATTTAATTAACAAAATACAAATGTTGTAAAATAGGTAGAACTCCTAAAGTTGTTTATTTCATGTATTTGGTTTACTGGGAGTGTCAGCTGGCGGCGCCGTAATCGCTACAAACGAAAATGGCATCTGCGTACAAAAAAAAAGACACAACTCAAAATGGCCACATCTATAACGTGATATCACGTTAGACTGTCACCTGCTGGTGCTCACTGTAAACCAAATACAAGAATAAACTTTAATTCAATCTCTTTTCCAAAATTTGGTCCTTGAATCAAAGATTTTTAAAAACTAATTTTTGTAATGAGAGCTGGACTTTATGATCATGTTCAGAAGACAGTGAACAGAACAGGGTTCTTCGAATACTGGAAATGTACGCCAATTAGTATCTGCAGATCTTAGAGGTTGAAAGTGGTTAAAAATACTTAAAACAGTTATCAGTGAAATTCCGCATTTGCATAAAGTCAAAGGAAAATTTGAGGCTCTATGGAACATCTCGAGCTCTCATTCAGCAAGTGCCCTTTGTGGCATCGTTTTGCGCATCTGTCACACAGCTGGTGAAAATTTGTAAATGTTCGACGGAAGGTCTTTGTCCGTAATCGATACTTTTCACATTTGGAGTGCATTTGAGCTTGGTGAAGATTGAAAATAGCGAGCGTTGGAGCTCATCTGAACATTTGTCATCGTTTAGTACAAGAGTATCAGATCAACAATTTCTTAGGCCCCTGAATGCGGGCAATCACTGCTATCAGGGCAGGGCACCCAGGGCACTGGTCATTGCAACAAATCTGTCAGCGATACGACTGACATAGCATATACCGGTATACACGTACAGTATTTTCTAAAATGGATTCGATGACTCCATGACGTAAGCATCAGATGAGTTAACTGCCATCAATGAGGATAGGTGTTTAGCATCATCAGTATTTTGGGGCCAATATTTACGTGCTTGGCAAACTTAGAGACGCATTTCCGTAGATTTGACTACAACATTTGATTTTCAGAAAACAGCTTGTGTAGTGTTCGAAATAACATGAACTTTTGAAATTTTAGGTAGTGTGTCTACTACCAACAAAATATTTTCTCGATTAAGTCTCCGAAATTAATGTTCACTTCAATAAATTGTAAACTGATTCGAATAAAACTGTCTATGAAAATGTTTACTGCATTGTGAGAAAATATCACAAACGGACAAAATAAAACAATACTTCGGTATTATCCCTATTCGTCACCTGTAGCAGCTTTGACATCGTGAAAAAGTTGGCTTCTCCTAATGGCTCGTAGATTGGCAGTGACTGCATACGATTGGGCAGGCAAGTTAAAAAACTACATTCTTAGGTTAAGGTCAGGTCAGGTTAAGTTAGGCACAAAAGCACAAAATAACGAAGAAAAAAAACATAACAAGGATAAATTTCGTCAGCTACAGTATATGTACGACAGGTGTCATTGCTTTCTACTAGACAAGTAGGGTCGAAATACACTGTATACATCATTTTGCACCTTAGGAACAGGGAATATACCGTAGTACATGTATATCCAAAAACTATTTTTACGCTTTCTAGTAAAAAATGCAAATTAACACTTGTGTCCGTTATTTTCTTTATGAAACAAAAACTTAGAAGAGTATTACTAAGCATATATACTCTGCGTATAGTTTTTATAAGCAGTTCGCAATTTTTTTCGGAATGTGGAGTAATCTCAGAACTAAAGCTTATGGCGCTCTTTAATTAATTGCAGAACACTTTTCAGATTTATGGTAATCGAAACAAGGGTAGTTTTTCACGTTTTTCTCTATGGGTGCCCCCCGACGTGAAAATTGATAAGCAGGGGCAGGCAGCTCGAGTGTAGTAGGTAGTAAAAATAATAAGACATTAAAGTTTATGGTATTAGAAGATGCGAATGAGTGCGGGCGAAGGCAATTTAACACTTTGGTATAAACTACAATGTGTATGGATCTGCCTCCAGCTGCAGCTTTTTTTTCTTTTTGAAAAATGAGCTCTCACCTCCGAAATAATGCCAGGCCCATTAGTGCCTGAGCTCCCACATTTTTCACACTTCCTTTCACTATAAATTTGTATTTTCATCGCATAATGTCGTCCAATGCTCTGCCCTAAAATATTGTTATAGTCGTTTTAGGTAGCGTTCTGTCATTTATGCGATGTACACAAAAAGCATAAAACACGATGCTTTCATTTCCAGGCGACACGCAGTTTTTCATCGAAAAAAATATAGGCCTAGAGGGCCGTGGACTCTTGGAGCAGAAAAGATATTAAGCAAAATATTTTGGTGCAACAAGACGACCGAAAGCCCCTCGGATGATAAATGCACTTATCAAACGCAAGGAGGGGCACGAACGTCGATTTAAGAAGAAACAAAATACACTGATGCCTCGAAGAAAGGAAAACTAAGTACCGAAACAAGTTTGTTGTAAGAATTCACAATAAACATCGACTGGGATAAAAATCTGTATATTTCAATCTGTCCACTTTTGGTTGTCATATTTTGCCTTCGGTGTGGTGACTTGGTTCCCCCAAACATGAAATTCTAGACTTCCCTGAATTTTCCATGACCACGAAAAACGCAAAAAAAAAATGTCAAATGGCAGGGGGAGTTTATAACACATGTTGCTTATTACGCATAAATACCAGAAACAATAACTTTCGTAAGTAAACATCAAATTTGGATTACAGTAGATTTTAAACTTGACAATTTCATTCTTTTGCAACTGCAAAAACGTAAAACTGCCAATGTGAGAAAAAATAATTTTTACAAGGAAGCAGTAAATAAAATAAGATTTTAAACTTGAAAGTTTCATCATTTTGCAAATGCAAAAATGCAAAACATCACATGTACAAATGTGAGGTATTGCTAATTACACATAATTATCAAATAAAACAACAGCGTTCATAAAGAAACAGCAAATTGGATTTTTTTTTTAAATTGACAATTTCATTATTTCTTCCCAAAATGAGTTAAAAGGGGAAATCCCCATTTCTATACCAGCATGACTGACTGAGTGTGTCATCTCTTGACTTTCGTGCTAACTAACATTGACAAGATAAATTTCCCTGACTTTTTCAAAATAAATCACCGGCAATTCCAGACCAGAAATTTATTAGTTTAATAAAAGTAAAATTCCCCGAGTTCGCAGGAAACCCTGGATAACAGGGTTAAGACTTATAAGTCACTATGAATTATTGAATATTAATGTCCACACGAGCATTACTCTCGTATAAATGTGACGCCACTGCGCCATATTCCAGGCCAGAAATTTATTAGATTAATAAAAGTAAAATTCCCCGAATTTGCTCCCAACATTACCAGGGAAGCCTTAAATTCTCGAAATTGCTCACAATGGTGTCGACAGTGTTTCACTGTCGATAACAACGAAATAAATTTATCCCGATAACGTGCATGCGCCAATACAAAGACTACTACATGAGTATTTCCATTTCAACCCCCATAGCATTAAGTTCTGAATCCAAAAATACGAAAAACACACATGCATATCAGATGGAGAAATCACTTTTCACCTGTCATTTTCGTTTCAAAGTGGAGCGCTTTGTTTTCATTTATCGCGTTTTACTATCGATAGATAGTGTTCGGTGGTGTGGCACCCTGAATTAATATGCTCGAAAGCTGGATCGAAATGTGGGAAAAGCGAATTCAAAGACACTCTGTAAACGCCTGACCTGAGAGCATAAAAAATGCATTGACAGTAGAAAAACGCAAAACGCAGATTGCGATGGATTTCCAGATATTCCTTTGGGTCTTTCTTGCCATGCAGATTCGAAAGCTGCTGCAGCAACCTCCCCATACAGAATTTTAGATTATTTTGGCATAAAGTTGCCGCATGAATCCATGACGATAAAATCTGCCTTAAAGGGCTCCCACCCATTGTAAAAAGAAAATGTCTTAACTTTCCAGGTTTTCAGATCAATTGAGCCCCATGTACTATGTTTAATTTGCCATTTTATGAAGAAAAATTGCACACTTTTCATCGCTTAGTTAATCTGTCTCCGAAATCCACTTCGGTTAGCCAAGATTGTTGGAAATGATACCCATTACAGTGGCAATTCGTCAAGTCAAAACCGAAATTGCACCAACAATCCATGAATTTCAGAAATAATGAATTATATCATCGCTTTCCTTATTAAGTTCAATCCCTGTGTGGCGGCTCTTTCGGATGAGAGTTTAAACCAAGGTCCCGTGCGGATCCCCCTTGCTCTCCGCACGCTAAAGATCCCTCAGGGGGGCGTATTCCTCCCTGCGGCTAAAT
>JAQGAF010005478.1:0-11985 GCA_034687865.1 Kryphioiulus occultus | reverse complement strand
TACGAGTAAGTACGATATGCAAAGTTTCATGAATTTTCGTTGAAAACTGGCGTCTCTGTGATAACGTACTAACCCCATTTTGTTTTATGTAGAGAAAATTACTACCAAAACAGTGAAAACTCCCCCCACCCCTTTTTGGGTATGGCATTGCATGAAATATATTCATTTAAGCATGTATTCATAAATGGTTATGTTCATGAAAGTTAATTTAGTTGAAGGATAGCGTGGTTGAAGTTTACCCGATTTCGCTGACATACGTTTTTTGTTGAAAAAAGTTTGACAGTACAGAAGTTGAGCAGTTTTTTTCGATTTACGAGCTGACAATGCTGCAGCGACGAATGATTTTTTATTTCTTGAAACTTTGAACTTCGATTTATTTAATTTCGGGCAATAGTGGAGGTCAATTTATTATGTCGATAGTCCGAGCTCGAAACACAACCACACGGAGAAGTAAAATCCGCACTTTTCCCCCTTACATGTAGTAGGCCTACACGTTTAGCTGGCTGAGGCACCAAAGACATTTGTTATTCACATGTAATAGAATTTTTAATAAAAACAGGTACGGGTTCCGCCCCTATAGTTTAATTCCTTCCTAGGCCTAAATCAAGCACCCTTTTTTTTGCACACACATGTAGGCCTATTTGAAATGAACATATTTTGAACGCTTCCCTGAATGGGTCGAGAAACTTTCACTCACCTTGACGCAGCATTTTGATTTTCCTGAGCATTCCTGCACGCTGTTCCCACTTTCACGTCGATTTTTCCAAAGTTTTGGCCACCATTTTCAGACTCGTTTTTGCGAAATTTTCGACGTCTATACTTTCCTCAACAACCCCCTTTACCAAACTTGCTTGGCCCGGGCCCAATTTTCCTCCATTTGGTCGCTGTTGCGTGCCTTTCCGAGCTCGCCTCTATTACCTCGGTCCTCTTTCCTACACCCTGCGGGCCTGTGCCACATTTTAGGTGGATCATGTTCACCCCCATCTATCTTTCTCTATTTGCTGTTTGGAGGTTGGCGTTTGACGTAATGTATTATGAAGTACGAAAACCTGTTTAAATTCTAATTAACCTTGACGCTCCTCTGCTTGTTTTTTATATAATGACTATACTGTTGAAAATAAGCCAGCTGATGTGCCGTTCACGAACGAGAAATTTCAATAAAATTAACCAATTTTTCTCGTTAGTTATTGTAATAGGAAGAAACTATTATACATGTACGAGTTTGCAAATTTGAGATTTTCTTGACGCTCCTCTGCTTGTTTTTTATAGTGACTATACTGTTGAAAATAAGCCAGCTGATGTGCCGTTCACGAACGAGAAATTTCGATACAATTAACCAATTTTTCTCGTTAGTTATTGTAATAGGAAGAAACTATTATTTACATGTACGAGTTTGGAAATTTGAGATTTTGGGGAAATGTTTAAATCGAACGCCCGAAAGATTCCAAAATCTCACGCGCCACGATTCGAAAATATCGAACGAAGAAGCGTGCGCACGTGTCGTGACGTACATGTACGTGGAACGCGGCGGCCATCTTGTTCGATTTATTTAATATAATGTTTGTTTCTTTGACTATAAATCAGCTAAAAATTCTAAGTTATAAAAATTTCGAAAGGGAAGTAATTACGGTGTTCTGTGAATCCCCATATGCCTGCAATTTCATTATTACATTTATGCAGTGCTGTAATTTTCTTTTAAAAATTTCGCTCGATTCTAAAAAATTTGAATGTCCCATTTCGTAAAATCCCAAAAATATACAGTTTAGCTGCAGTTGTTTTACAAAACTGCCACACGCCCAATGTCTCCTTCAGAAAAACTGCCGTATATTTGCACTTACTGCAGGTTTCTATTGTCTTTTGTCCAAGAACATTGGCTATAACATGCAAGACGATAAAAAGTCAGGTACTTGGATGAGTATTGCACGTCTTGTGTATTAAAATCATTCAAATAGCATAAGCTTAGATCCGAATAAGTTCGGAGATTGTCAAGTTTAGCTAATGAAAACTATCGTTAAAAATCGCTATCGTTCTGGATGAAGGAATAGGCATATCACCACTGGATCGCAGAATTTACAATGTATCACTTTGCGAGTTATCAAAGGCTTTGCTGTCGTGCAAATGAAGGGCAGTAGGCCTACAGTAACCACCTTCCAACAGATGTCTGGCTGTTTATCTTGTACAGAGTATACGGGAAGGTGCGCACTTGTTTACACAGCATTATACATTACATGTAATTGATTTTTCGGTTACAATTATACTTATACAGTACATGTATATACTGTTTGTACAGCTGCATGCATGTTTCTACAGTATGATGCACCTTTGCGCTAAAAAGAGTCGCTAGAAAATTGACCGTAAACGTAATTAAACGTAAACTGCAGTGCTTGAACAGTGCATGGTAATCAAATAGCGTTTTAATGCGATTTATGATTTTCTGGCGGCGTGAGATAATAAATCCTTTTTAAAACCCCACTTTGTTGTAACAGATGGCGCTGAGGTGGGCGAGCCCATTGAAGCTCGGTGTATCTGAAGGCGCCATTTTGTTGTGGTATATATGCCTTGTTATAATTAATTTTTTTTCGATTTGTAGGAGCATCCACGTCACAGAGGATGGATTTGACGGAGCTTTTTTATGCCGCGGGTAGGAAAGCCGCACTAGAGACGACATTCAACCCGATTCCTCCAGTCACGGGTTTCGGTCTTCCCAAAAAAGTCGAAACTTCGCATCCCGAAGCAGTAAGTGCGTGCTCGAGCCACTCGGCTAGAGAAATTCCCAATCGTCAGGCTGCGGGTTGCGCTTTTTCAAGAACTATCGATACGTCTTCATTCAAACCAGTCGGCAAGTCCTTAAATGGCGTGAGAATGACGAAGACCCCAATTCCTCCAGCCACGGGGTACAGTATTTCAAAAACAAATGTGACTTTGCTTCCTGATCCGGTAAGTGCACGACCGAGCCACGAGATCACGATTGACCAAAAGGTATGGTCGAACCTTACGGATTGTTTGAAGCTGTTCGTCAAGCCCGAAGTAACGACTGACATGGCAAAGGTCCAAAAACTCCTCGAAACTCGGTTATCCGAAGCTCTGCAGGCTGTTTCTTTCACAGGCGCCACTGACCCACCAATGGACATCCCGTTCGACAATCTGATAAAGGTTTGCGACGTTGCCGGCAGCGATGGACCCAGTATCTGGAACCACGGTCACGCAGCCATCGAGGCCGCAACTTCGGTCTTGGCAGGCAAAACGTTGTGGGCAACCTGCGGCACAGTGCCGCATGCGGCGCTTTGGGACGTGCTTGGCCACGAGGAGAGAACGGTTTCGGTGCACTTCGGAGGATGCGAGGACGATGTGGAGGAAATGCTACTCTGCACAGGTGAGTTTACGAGGAGCCACAACATGTCCGATGGGGTCTCGGAGACGATCCAAGGCGGTGTGCTCGAAAGCCTGACGTGCATCAGAGTGCAGGACGCCGGTCATTTCTGGGCCTATGTGGGCTCAGAGTGGCCGAGCTACTTGGAAGAACTGGACGCCGTATACGAAGCGTGCGACATCTCGGACGATGAACTGTTAGGCGACGACGGTGGAGATGTGTTCATAAACAGGAGACCGAAAAAGGACGACGTATTGCTGCTGGCCGCGACGGTGAGTGTAAACTTTGGCTTCGGCAGTTTGAAGTTGCAGGGATGGGCCAGTGTGAAAAATACATAAATATGGGACAAAAATACGAGGGCAGTTCAAAACGTAAGGTAATTTTTTTATTTAAAAAAGAACGACTTATTATGTGACAAAATTGAAATATACACTTTCTGGAGATTTAATACTCTATTTTTCCACATAATCTCCACAGTTATTGATGCATTTGTCCCATCGAGTCACAAGTTTCTCCATACCATCAAACTCATAAAATGGCTCTACAAAGTGTATATTTCAATTTTGTCACACAATAAGTCGTTCTTTTTTAAATAAATAAATTAGCATTTTTTTAACTGCCCTCGAAACTTATGTGAAAAATTCCTTGGAAATGAATTTCTCAATAAACCCAAGTAAAACTGACTGAGGAATTCACCTCCATTCAGGTCCTTCATTTCATTCGAAACGTACTAAAATTTAATTATTTTTATCTGTTTTTTTTTAAAATAATTACCTACACATTCTCTCGAATACCGATATTTATTTAAGAATGTCTTAACCGAATACACCGAAAATCCATTTCTGGTCGATTTCATTTCTGATGAATTTTTCGCATCTGTTGTTATCCCAATGTTTCACATTTATTAAAACTTGATTAATCTTGTCTGTTTTTTTTTAATAATTGCTTACGGCGTTCTCTGGGATACTGATAATTCTAAGAATGTCATAAGAATGCATTATGGCAAAAAATAATTTTCACAAAAATACACCAAAAATCCATCGGGCCGATTTCATTTCCAATGAATTTTACGCATAAGGTGTTATTTTTTGCCAATTTTTCCAATGTAATAGAATATTTTTTCTGTTTTTTTTTTAAAACTAATTTCCTAAGGCGTTCTTTGGAATACCTGCCAAAAGTCATTTGCACAAAAATACTCTTTAAATTCCATTTCTGACAGATTTCATTTCCAGTGAATTTTTTTCACACTTGTCTTTATTTTTTCCCAATTTTTCACATTTATTAAAACGTCATTAATTTCGTCTGTTTTTTTAAATAATTGCCTAAGGCGTTCTCTGGAATACTGACCTTTCTAAGAATGTCTTAAGAATGCATTCTGGTCATTTTCACGGAAATACACCAAAAATCCACTTCTGGTCGATTTCATTTCCAACGAATGTTTCACATAATTAGTTATTTTTCCGCAATTTTTTGCATTTATTAAAATTTGATAAATTTTATCTGAAGTTCAATAAGTTAAAAAAACGTTGGATTTTATTTTTCAGGATGCTCTGAGGGACGATTTTACCACGTCTGCGGTTAGGGTGCGTGTTGTCGACGTTCAGTGCGACAAGGCTCTTCTCTGGTGTCTGGATTTGGCCACTTACACCATCCAAAAGTGGAACATTTTGCGCCGATGCCACAAGAAAATGTCCAGGATTCCTTACCAAGCCAAACTGTGCCAAATCGAAGGTACATTACGGCAATTCGGTGATAGAGGTTAAAAAAATAACAGTCGAGTGTTGCACGTTGCTCAGTTTTATTGATTTCTTGCAGGTTTTGTTGCCAAACCATCAGTCAGTATCGTGCTGAAATGTTGCGCTCTGCTGCTGAAGCTGCTGACATGCTGGACGTTCACACGTACGAAACTTCACTATTCGATAACGTGCATCGCGGATGCCATCAGCTTCCATTTATTTGATTTTCGATCTCGTTTTCAGTCAAGGAAGCCACGCTGACGAACTTCTTCACCATCTTCGCGCCCATGAGCTATGGGTCGTTGAAAGCGCTGCAACAACCGGCTTTGATGTGCGTTTGTATCGGAGCGACATTAGTCGGCTGCGAAAAACTATCGAGCGTGAAGTTAAACCGTCTGTTGGACCAGTATCTAGGTGAATATCAGATTTCTTTAAAATTAAGGTCAATTTCACGTTTCGATCCAATGTTAAATGTCCAAAATTTGATAATGTCGTTTTAAATGTCCAAAATAACATTACAAAAACGATTGCAGAACGTATCGGGAAGCTTTCTTTCACCAACGACATCAGTGAGGAGTCGGAAAAGGAACTGATAACCGCCACCCAAACAGTCCGCAATATTCTGTTTGGATTCGCTGAACTGAGAGCTTACTTCGCTAAAATTGGCGGTTGGTAGATTTTTTATATATTTATTTGGCTCCATTCATGCAGATTGGTTAAATGTGACTTGACTCGAAATAGGGTTTCCCGCAGTAGCGCGGCTGGTGCTGACAAGAAAACTACTGGACGGAGATTTGGAAATGGAGGTTTGGAAGTTGCTGCGAGTTTTATCGGGAGCCGGAGATCTGCGCAAGGAACACGTAAATCTCGATCGCTCGGTTAAGGTGGCCCAAATGTAAGTAGTATTCCTCGAATTTTGTTTTTGTTCAAGTTTTAAAAGCAGATCTTCAATTTAATAATATTGTTAATCTGTTGAACACTGGATTTTTGGATAACCGATTGTCTGTACAAAGACTTTGGCGGTAATACTTACCGAAAGAGTGCGCGTGTCAAATGTCAATGCTACACTGACAGTGTTACTGTCATTTTTATGATACTAACAGCAAGTTATCCAACAATTCGGATAATCGTCGGTGATGAGAGTGGAACATGAATACATTAGTACTTGCGTCCATTGCACAATCAGTAATTAGAGTATTATTTGAAATTGCCAGTTCAAGGTTCCCCCAGAAAATTAAAGAAATCAATAATACACTTACGTGCAAAAATATCGACTCAGCTGCATAAATCGAGTAAAAATGTGTTTTTCTCAGAAACCAAATGTCCGATTTAAAATCGGAAAAATGTGTTTTGTAGACACTTTATTCCTCTTACAATTCGCCTAAATTGTATAAAATTCCTTATGAATATTTGAGGTGTAAAATGTCGAATTTAGAGCAACCCAAATTTGCATTATTTATGACATAAGCATTCTCGTACGCTAGTGGCTATAAAAGTGTTTCGGAATGCAATTTGATTATCAAAGGTTAATGAACACACATTCCAGACATATTGTTAATTAATGGTTTCTCAATAAAATGCCCACTACACCGGAAGTAGCCGCACAAGTTGTACAGCTATTCTCCAGAGAAACTAAGCAGAAATCCTTTTCAAACTAGAAGAATTATAACGACGAATAAATTGTCTTCAAAACACAATTTTCCGATATTAAATCCGACATTTGGTTTCTTAGAAAAACACATGTTTACTCGATTCTTGCAGGTGAGTCGATTTTTTGTTCGTAAGTGTACGTTTTACATACATGTAGCTAGTTAATGTTTAACACACAAAATCAAGAGATAGCGAGCAATTCTGCGGAATTGGTGTGCTACCTCTTGTCTGCGTTTAATACACAATAAATGCAGCATGCCTTGCATAACAAATTCGTGCGAGAATATATTTCCCGCATTTTTACTTATCAGGTCTTTTAACCCACCATTTGTGATTAACAGATGATTATTACGGCATTGTCACTTTGTGAACCACAAAGCTACCTCAGCCGTCGAGGTTCACGCTGAAATACTGACAGTAATACCAATTGTGTCCTCTTACGCACGTGGCTTTGCATACTGTTTGTGTTGCAGTTTGCGTGGTATTTAATCACTGTTATTGACCTTGCAAGTTATTCATCCTTAACAGCAAAAGTAATCATCCGTTCTTGCTTTCTTCTCTCATTCAAGAAGTCCGACACAGAGCATTCCCGAAAGACCGGCTCCCAAACCGCACGTGCCAATCCTGCCGAGAAGATCGATGAAATACCTGCTGGAGGAATGGAAGCAGGCAGCTCTGGAGAAAAAGGCAGAAGGCGAAAATTACACAACGAAAGCTCCGACCCACCCTCGTGTCAGCCCCGTGACTCCACCACTCGCCACGCAGCAGGCAGATGTGGGCAAACGTGAATATCTGATACGAGGCAAGCCGTTCCCTTTCCAGCCCAGCGACACCGTCATCATAATGCCGCAGAGGAAGATCAACGAGATCACCAGTCTCTGCTCCATCCAAACAGTGTGCGGACTGCTCAACTCCGAGGCCGGCGGCGCCATCTACTTCGGCATCGGACCCCGCAACGCTGTGGAAGGCATGTACTTGATGCGCAAGCAGAGGGACGACATCCGCATCGGCTTCGACCGACTCATGGACAGCTGGCTGAGCCCGAGGATCGGCCCCGGATCTTGCGATCTCACCTACGTCAAGGTGTTCGACTGCAACGAGCATAAGGATCTGGACAGGCCCCAGCACGCGCTGCACGTCATCAGGTTGGAGGTCAAGGCTTCGCCGGGCACGCTGCACAAGTTGAAATCCGGTCAGTATTTCTTGATTAAGAACGGAGTGGCCAAGGAGGCTCGCACACAGGAGTTACGGGAGGGAATCGTCAGAATGGCCGAAAAACAGTTCACGTGAACCGCGGACATTTTTGCCACTGAACCGGTGCCAAAACTCAGTGTTGTTCTTGCAACGATCAGCGTAGATGATGCCATCAATGGTTGCGATTAACTTTTTACGTGTTTGGAAACGGCCGAGTATTATGTCATGACACAGGGTTCCCACATTTTTCTGAGAAGGAAATTCCCTGACCTTACAGGTTATTTTTAAATTTTTCCATGACCGTGAAAAATCAACATTACATAGCCATATTTTATTTTTACTTTGCAAAGATATTTATTTCTAGTAAAATGGTAAAAAAATTGGAACGTGAAGATTTGAAAACATTTGTAACTTTAAAATCTTAGTTGGGAGAGTAGGCTAACTTTTCAAATCATGATTTAACAAGGTAATTGGCATATTTTTGTCAGTATAATTTTGATAAAAAATCTTTCTTCCAGGTATAATAAAATGTGGATTTTTCATGGTTATGGAAAAATTTTAAAATGACCTGGCTGACAAAAATATGCCCATAAACTTGTTAAATCATGATTAACATCTTCCCTGACTTTCTCTTAAATTCCCTGACTTTCCAGGTTTTTCCAGGTCATTTTTTAATTTTTCCGTGACCATGAAAAATCAACATTTTTTTATACCATACCTGGAATATAGATTTTTGTTCAAAATTATACTGACAAATATATGCCCATGAACTTGTTAAATCATGATTTACATCTTCCCTGACTTTCTTAAATTCCCGGACTTTCCAGGTTTTTCCAGGTTATTTTTAAGTTTTTCCATGACCATGAAAAACCAACATTTCATTACTATACTTTATTTTTACTGTGCAAAGATATTTATTTCTTGTAAAATCGTAAAAAAATTGGAACGTTAACATTTGAAAACATTTGTAACTTTAACAAAAACTTAGTTGGAAGAGTAGGCTAACTTTTCAAATCATGATTTAACAAGTTTATGGGCGTATTTTTGTCAGTATAATTTTGATCGTAAAAATTCCAGGTCAAATTTTACATCTTCCCTGACTCTCTTAAATTCTCTGACTATCCAGGTTTTTCCAGGTTGTGGGAACCATGTGACACAGTCGTGATTTGCAGATCACCCGTGTCAGCCCCGCTAGTCATCATTTTCACCCCCCCCCCCCAAATAATGTCGAATTGAGCCAAAATTTTATCGAAATTCGATCAAAAATGACGATTTTTAGTATAAAAAAATATATATTTTTAAGAAAAAAAGCTCCACAGGTGGAATTTTATGCAAAACCAGATCATAAACGATGGATTTTAACCCAGATTTTTATTTAAAAAGACGTTGACTTAGGATCTGGTAGTCCTGACTCCCCAACATTATCTGGCCAACACGCTTCCCCAAAGATGATGAAGTAACACTCTAACGTTCCCGCAGTGTGAGAAAAGAATAAACCGCAATCGATTGCTGTAAACATGTTAATTTACTTTAAAATTGTCAAATTTAAATACAGGGCAGTGCCATAAATACGGTGCTCGAGATGTACATTTTTTTTTAAATTCTCCCATTTGTACTTGCGCGCGCGAATCTTCGAATAAAATATAACGTTACAGCGATTCGTAACCAACTTAAGTAACATTTGGTTTAGTTTACAATCAAATACATTTTCCAATGAATCGCTGGCGAAAACAGGATAAACAACGAAATATAACTCTGAAAGTAACTAATTTTTCTGACTAACTTTTCAGATGATTTCTCATCATGATTAGTCGCATCTCCCTCGGTGATTATTATTACACAACGTGTAGTTATTGCACCACCCCAATACCCGATCTTATATTGATTTTATCAAATGTCACAGATAAGGAAAAGAGGTTTTGACTAGCTAGAGTGCCACGTCCAGTTTCATTCGGCGGTATGTAGCGGATCACAATTTTGCTTCTCTTCCCGTACGCTCCTAATCCTTTTCCTCGCCTTTAATATTTTTTCTAACTTGCGTGTTCTTATGAGCTCGAAGTGTACTGCGTCCGAACCTGGAGCGAATATTTTTCGGTGTGATATATCTTGAAGATCTGGCTGAGCAGCGGGGCCGTGTCCGGATCGTTGAACCAGTGATTGGCGCAAGACGGATTCTCCAGCATGTGAAGAAATGCTGGATTCGGAGGTGAAAATGAAAGACAACAAGAAATAATGAGACCCAGAGGTGATTATCGTATCAGGCTGTCAAGTGATTTCTATATTTTTGAGGTAGTCCTATATTTTTTTGGAAAAATTCCTATATATACTGGGTAAAATTCATCATCTGCGATTTGGTTTTCCAAAAATTGCGCATGCGTTTTGTTAAAAAAAAATAGGCTACGGTATTCTGTTGATTATTAATATTCCTAAGAATGTGTTTAAAAATGCATTGCGGCTAATGATTTTCTTTAAATTTCGCATATGGCGTCCTCTTAAATGTTAATATTTACACAAGTCATTTTTTTTTCCCGAAATGTTTGGTGACATTTTTGAAAAAAAAATCAGAGCAATTAAAAAGTAGGAAACGCTCTAAACTGCAGTCATTTACTGAATTTTTAAGGAAAAATTCCTATATTCTTCCTATATCTTTTTTTTTCCTTTTTCCTATATATTTTAACCTCCGTACTGCTTGACAGCCTGTCCTATGTTAAATACATGAAGCCGATTTGATCTAAATTACCGTAAAGGACTTTGGGATTATTTAATCCCAGTTGAATAACAGGATTGGCCTGGATTGCTTTGTAAATGGGTCCGTCCACATCCAAACCTTGAGTAAAATCTTGGGCTGTGGGCCACCGGCTGATTAGCCACTCGAACTGAAACGGGACAAGCTCCCCGTTAAACACCAGAATTTTACCAATAGCATTTCCTGAATTCCAGCTTACGGCTTGGTCTTGCTGGTTTCCGTTGACTCGCAAAGAATCCGTTATTTTCTCCTCGTCAAATCCCATCTCCTTCAAGTTGTTGAAAGCCTGAAGATGTGAAATTAATTCAGCATAATGGGAATTAGCTCAGCATTTTAAGTTCACTTTCCGCAGCTGAAATTTGGCTTTTTTGACAGCGCCAACTTGGACAAGATGAAAACATCGGCTCGCAAAGACCTACCCTGGGATTCGGTCGAAACACCTTTCGTTTGTATGCCCTAAAGGCCTCCATTAACTCCGGCAGGGACAGAACGTTCAAGGCAGAGGCGTCCGCAGAACTGGAATCGCTCGTTTGGTTGGGATCGTCGTCTGTCTCGGATTGTCGAGTGACAGGCTGGGCACAAGGTGATGTTGTTAAGGAAGATTTAACCTGGCTCGAATCTGCGTCAAAGTGAATCACCTCGCTGCTCATCACTCAAAATAATCCCAAATTAGTCAATTGATCGAGCCAATTCCCAGACAGTTTATCGCCAGCAATTTAATGCCCGACAATTGATCCTGAGGACAGTTTATCGCCTTAATGAAATTTGGCAAAGTTGAGTTCGGGCTTTTGAACTTGAGTTTGAACTAGTTTTCGAAGTCGAACTTGCCGCACAAGTACTCAAGTTCGAACTTGCCGCACAAGTACACAAGTTTGATTTGCTATAATTAAGCTCAAACTTGCCAAGCATACCCAAGTTCGAACTTGAAACGCGTACCCAAGTTGGAACTTGAAATCTGTCGTAATCTTGTGGTTAACCGTGAACAAAACTTGTTTAATCTTCACAAATCACGAGTGCAAATCCATACAACCATCACTGATGAATATTGTAATCAGAACTGAACTTTTTCTATTCTAAGCCAGGAACATATTTCAAATAAAACTGAAGCCAGCGCCGGTGGTCGAGTGGTAGCGCACTGGCTTCTCGACCCAAGGGTTGGGGGTTCGCATCCCGGCCGAGGTCGGCGGGAAAATTTTGGGCAGGCGATTTTCCCTGTGTGGCCGCTCTTTCAGATGAGAGTTTAAACCGAGGTCCCGTGCAGATCCCCCTTGCTCTCCACACATTAAACT
>JAQGAF010005477.1:0-11986 GCA_034687865.1 Kryphioiulus occultus | reverse complement strand
TCAGTGTTGCCAGATACTCCCAATTTGGGTTTTTTGTGCATCGTATCTGGCAACACTTGCCTTCGGCATCAGGATTTCCTGACATGCCGAGGTGCGGATCGGACAAGTGTGCGCGCACCTCAAAAGGTAATTAGATAACGGTTTACTTGGGAAAAGATGGACTTTCTGAAAGCTGAAATTGAACGCAAGAAGAGGCAGTTAGAAGACAACAGCTTAATTGTAAGATTTCAATAAATTACCGCGCTGTTTGCTTTGTGAAAAGAGATTTAGGCCTTGTTTACTTCATTCATTTCATGGTCTCATTTCTAGACTGAAAATAAGAAATATTTTCGTCGTGGAGACTTGTTATCGAAATGGGACACGGAATACAGAGAAAAACAGATGGCCAAACACAAAAATGATACAACTGAAGACGTAAGTTCATAAAGTTTTGATCATATTTAAAACTATTATGAAATTATTTGCAATTTTAATCATTATTAGAGCAATGCCAGTGATATTGGAAAGGGCAGGCAACGAAAAGAATCTGAATCTGTGGATTATGTCCTACCTCGCAAAGAGGTGATCAAGAGGCTTCGGGAACGAAGTGAACCCATTCTGTTGTTTGGTGAAACTGATTGTGAAGCCTTCAAACGTCTTCGGAGACTAGAAATCTTGGAACCAGAAATTAACAAAGGATACAGAAATGACTTCCAAGAAGCAATGGACAAAGTGGACCAGGCATACCTCAACGAAATATTCAAAAGCCAGGGTGTGGGTGGGGACTCTGATGGTGCAGGGAAGTCTGCGCACGATGTGTCGGTTACCTATGATGAAACTACAATGGACGACATATTGGTGAGCCTTAGATGTTAACTATCCAGGTTCATTTTATAATCTCCAAATATCTGTATTGTCTTGGTTAAATAGTTTTGTGAGCTTGGTTTATTTTTTTTATTTTTTATTTAGAAAATGGCATCAGGATTGGGAGTTGGAGATTTAAGCACAGATGCAAAAGTGGTTCTCTCGTTTTTAAAAGTAAGTTTTTGTCACGTTATACCGTCTTAAAAGCAGTTATTAAGTTGCCCTTTATTCCCTACACTTACTTGTCATGTTTATCTTGTGAGCTAGCAACTTGCTCGGTAAATTAGAGAAGATTGATAAGGGAAATTTATAAATGTTTTATCTATAGTGGCAGCTGGCAATTTTAATTTAGACACAAACTGATCATTTTTTTTAAACTATGTTTAGCTTTTACTGCAAACTTGGGGACATAAATTAAATGAACGAGAAGAAACAGAAAAAGTTAGCATGCGAGGGAAGTTGGATAGTGCCACCTATGCACAGACGCAGGCTTACATAAAACCGTTGCTCAGGAAGTTGAAAACAAAGGTAAAATTATTTATCATTAATTGACATGTCACAAAGTAAACGTAACCTATATGACTATATTTATGCTACACCAGATTCATTGCCGTTTCATATTTGATCACATATTTTTTTAGACCTTGCCTGAAGATATTATGGAAAGTTTAGTAGAAATTGTGAACTTTATGCTGGAAAGAGAGTATGTCAAGGTATATCATTATTTACTTAAAAATTGCAATTGGGGCATATATTATTTTTAAGCTAAATTAATTGCGTTTTCAATTTGTATTTCAGGCTAATGATGCATACCTCCAAATGGCTATTGGTAATGCTCCTTGGCCAATCGGGGTTACCATGGTTGGCATTCACGCTCGTACAGGGCGAGAAAAAATCTTCTCCAAACACGTTGCACGTATCCTTTCTTGGCATACTACTTATATACTTTTTTTTCAAAAAAAATTGTTTCTTTATAAACGAAATTTTGTCATGCATCGATTTCGTTTCTATATCCTTTGTTATCCCCTGATTAATTCTATGATTGCAAAATGCTTGATAACTTGTCATCAATTTGGTTCAACGTGGTTTCCTTAATTGATTATTGACAGATGTCTTGAACGATGAAACACAGAGAAAATATATTCAGGTGATTTGGGTTTTCAGTAATTTCTTTTGTTACATGATCATTGGCAATTTGCGATCAATTGCTTATCGTTACGTATTGCTATTTCATTTAATAGGCATTGAAAAGGTTGATGACGAAATGTCAGCAGTTTTTTCCAACAGATCCCTCCAAATCTGTTGAATATAATGCATGAGTCTGCATCATCATTGATCTGTTGCCAAGTTAATGAATGTTTCTTTCACCTTGGATCATTAGACCAAGTGGGTCCCTCCAGATCAATGCAGTATTCGCTGATGACTGCTAATTTGTATGCTGGCTTTCCCATTCTTTGTTCCGAAGTACACTTTATAATATAGAAAACTAATGTGATGAAGGCATGATTTGCTTATTTGCATTTGAATAATCGTTAGTTTTCATCCATGATTTTGTAATCATACACTGCTATATCTTCTGTATAAGCCTATAATTAGACTATAAAGATAATTTGTTTTTGGTCACAACCCCGACTTTATCCATTTTTCCTTTGTCAATTTGCCTTTATCACATCTTATTTCCTTGACGAGCTTGACTGCATACATGCACATTTACTTATAAAATTCTTCAATAAATTCAACGAATTAAACATATGTTTATTTTTTTATTACTATAGTGTATTTCTTTTAAATAATTTTACCAAATCGCTCTTTGTACAAGGCCAACAGCATTTACAGACAGCATGCTGCACAATTAAAATTTAATATCTGGAACTTTTCAAACTTCCCCCATATCAATCGCAAGGGATTCTGGGAAGCATCAGATGTTTTATTTAAAGATGGCTGACACTTGCTGGATGGATAAATGTTGAGGATAACAAAATGTAGTGAAATTAACGGTGGATTACTTTTGAAAATTGTTATTGTTCCAGGCGTGAATTTCTCAGAATTTCAAGAATTGTTTTGGTACGTATTTTTGTGCAACAAATAATAGCGCTGGCGAAGTAAATACGCGCTAAAATAAGGGGAGGAAATATCGCGTTCTGATTATCCATCATGTAAATATGACATCTTAATATCCTTGTGTGTCATAAGTTCTTACCTAGTGGAAATTTATGCTTATGCAACTAGACGTTACAACAAATGACGTTGCTACACATTGATTTTTCATGGTTTTCTCTACTAAGTCACATAATAGTTTCATAAATCCCCATTATTTTGATTTGGGGATTAATTATGTTCGAATCGCGATGACAAAATCGTTTATAACTTTATGTTCGTTTTTAATCTATAGCAAGTAAGCACGTGTGAAATGATATTGCACGGTGTTTACTAAGCATGATCAGCATTTTGCCTCCACTTTTGGCACAGTATGCAGACTTGAATAACCACAGTTCGTCCAACATGGAAAATGAAGATGTATATGGTCGTAATGACTTCCAGCCTCCTCAGCTGAATTCTCCTGTCTGGCAAAATCAAGATTATCACAAATCGAATGATTCAGCTGATGATCCAGATTACATGTGCAAGTGGATCCTCTACTGGGAGCTGGGCGACTCTCGGTGAATTTTTTAAGCGTTTTCAGAACTAACATTCTATCTTGTTTGAATCTATTATATAGTATCGAGAAGGTGTAGATGGTCTTTTATAATTTATTTTATATTGCATCTAGTGTCCGTGTATGGGATCTGCTAATTTTAGTCCCAAATGTGGCGTTCTTGGTGGCCCTGGTATATCGATTTGACCGTGCAAAACACAAGCTGAGAGCCACAAGCAGCGCCATTTTCTTCACATTTTACATCTTGGTCATCATGAATACGATAGTCAGCGTTGTTCGGTGTGTAGTGTCAATGACTGTTAATGCTGCACTTCCTGTTGGAAGCCGCACTGATAAAGTGCTATGGGTCGTCGTGCGTTTTTTTCTCTTGGCCACGGAGCTTAGCGTCATAATCTTTGGACTTGCCTTTGGTAAGACTTCACTGGAGATAATCGAAAAATATCCATACTGTATAATAAAGTCTGAATAATTAGCCAAAGTCTGAATAATTTGTGATAAAGCATTAGCTATTTTTATTATTTATAGGTCATTTGGACAGTCGCACGAGCATCCGCCGTGTCCTTATTTTCACCTCATTCCTATCATTAAGTTATTCCGTGACTCAAGGAGCACTCGAAATTGTCGCGCCAGATGAGCATTTTTACGTTCCCAATAAAGACTATAACATTTTTGGACATGGAGGAATGCTCTTCTGGTTCACCAGCTCAATTGTTTTTGCTTTTGTAAGTTTCAATTCTTACAACTATTGGAAATTGTTTGTGCTTGTCATGTGCTGCATTACTAATAATGTTTCCTTTTAAGCTCTATTGCTGCATTTTTATTCTGCCCTGGACTAAGTTAAGCGATCGTTTGGCTTTGCCCAGTAAGTATATCTTAAATGGTTTTGTCGTCAACTTATTATCTAAGTGTAATGGCTATATTTTTCATCTTGTTTAGCCAAACGCTCCTTCTATTTTTATGTCCTTTTCTTGGCCATTCTGAATGCTGTGCAAGCAATTGGAAGTGGCTTGTTGTTTTATAAAGAAGATTGTGGGTTATGGTAAATGTTTACGTTTTTATTTGATAACTTGGTCTTTTAAATTCAACATATTTTCGCTGATGTTCATATTGTTGTTTATTTCCAGTATTGTCGATGTGACAACATATATTTATTTCACCCTTTTCACGCCATTAGTTTATCGAACATTCCTTAGCGAGCTTTTCAGGTTAGTAAATTAGTTTGAGACTTGCTATTTTATTTCCCAATTTTGATGTTGATCTGCTCATTAAGTATGCTCTTTTTACCCACTCTCAGCATTTCCCAACCAAACATCTCGTTTTCTTACAAGGCCCAGGCAGATGAGCCGATTGAAGAAGATAACGTCAGTCTCCCACATCAGTTATCCTGCTCGTCACTCAAAACTGATTCTGACTACATTTACCAAGTACGAAAATATATTTTGGTTTGATATTTTCATATAACCACAATCGTGTAATTTGAGTAGGAGTAATGGGCAGAAAATGGCTGGAACGTTAAATGTTATTATGATTATACAGAAATCAGAATACGAGTAATTCTAATTATTCCGAGGAGGAAATGCAGCATGCACTTGATTATTCGGTGATATAAGAAAACTATTGAGTTATTTTTGTTATTTATTTCCAGAACAACCTTTTGTATGATAGCACCCAGTTTGAAGCATCGGGAACACCTATTAACCCCCTGTACGCCCATTCTGTCCAGTCCCCCGATAGTATCAACAGCGCCAACAGCATCACTGAAGATTTTGTCCCAACTCCGGGTTCGACTAGTTATCAAAGATTTGGCAAACCCTCTAAGCATGACAGGCTGCTAGCAGATTCGTGAAGTGGAAACTTTCAGAGATAAGGTGAAATCAAAGAAATTTAATTAAGCACTAATCTGAAAAGTTGACTCCACTGGTCCTTAGGCCGGTGATGTCATTGCATGCTAAGTTGAAAATTCTCTCTCATCTTAAAAATCATCCTCATTTTCATTACTTTTTTAATCGTATTTCATTCAACCTAAACTTGCTTTAACTTCGGCACAATTAACACTACATAGTTTCACAATTCATAAAAAAACAAATATCGAACTGGCTATTCTTATCAGTATGTTGAAGCCACAAATGCTAGTCTGTAATCTGTTATGACGATGATTATTGCAGAATGGAAGTCTTTGTTTTTAGTCTTAGTCTCGGTGGCATTTTCCAGGTGTGGCGTCACTGCATCGTGACAACTTTTGCGATGTCAGTTTTGTGATGAAGTTGTTCGCGTTACAATTATTTTCTCATCCCAATGTTAGGACATTATGAAGTTTTTCATTTACTCAAGTGTGAACAGCAATATGGAATGCCAAGGATTGGCCTAGACATCTGAACATCTGTTTTAAATCAGGTCATGACCAAATTCCAAACTTTCCTTTCTTGGATCAGAGGAGATTCAGGGAACACTTTCTTACTCTGATGAAGTTTCCAGGGCGTTTTGTGTAGCATCAGAACTATCATATGCATGGAAATGCCTCATTGTGGCAAAACTGCTGAAAAAAAAACTCTTTGGGCAGTGGTGATGCCCTCAAGTGTGATCATCACTGAAATGTGAGCAGCCTATTTGCTTAATTTATTTATTTATATTTATTTTGTGATGGAGATCGAATAAGGGGCGATTTGTCTAGAATACACCCGACATTTAAGAAGAATTGATAGGCCCTATTGTGATTATTGGCCCACATGGCAACCATTGATTCAAATTATTGAAAAAATTCTCAAGCCATCACAAGACAGGATCGAATTGGGGAAAATGAAAGAAACTCGCCAACATGATCAAATTCGGCATTTCGGCTTATAGGAAGAGACCATACATTCCCATATTTTTATTGTTTGAGGAGAGTTTACATTATAGACTCGCGCTCCATGGTTTGCTGCTTGCTCTAGGCTAGAAAAAATCTGAATTTCATGTTTTTCTAGCCCTCGCAGTAACCTCAAGTTGATTTGCATGGAAAAATCTGCCCACCACCGCATCAAAAATCTTTTCGATGATTTAATTAATGCAATATTTAATGCCAAAAATGTATTTTCCTTGAGAAAAAGCATTGTTCGATGTCAGAATAATGCAATAACTGTATATAGATATTCCGATTTTAATTAAAGGTTTCAGAATGGAAATTAACTTCCCGTGCATGGAAGAACTACGTCTTTATTGCATATCTGCAGCCAAGCGAGTGCTTCCGTCTATAGAGATTGAAAGAGAGAGAGAGAGAATTGCTAGTCGAAAACAACACGTTTTCTGAACTTTTTTTTTCTTTAGGCCTCGTTTTTTGTGAGCTTCTTGTCAGAGCATTTAGTGTGAGTCATGCTGTATAATGCTCCAGGGGGTTGAGGAGGAGAAGCAGAGGCAAGTGAACTCTGCTAGGCCTATCGCTGGTCCAGCTGGGAATGCCATTTGACAGCACAGAAGAGGCCTTTCTCATGCCATGCCATGCCTCCTGCTCTCCAGCTACCCCTCCACAACATAAAAGACACTTTTCTTGTGCAGCACACAACACCACTTTTTATGCTTTTATTTTTCACCAGAAATTAGCTTAGCAGACAGCGTGATTAAAATGAGCGTTTTGGTGGACCAGCAACATGTAGTTTTTAAAGCGGTGACAGTTTGTTGAACAGCAGTTATCAACGAAAACATGTGAAACCCAAAAGTTTGACTTTTTGCACCAAGCATGAATACATGTATATGCAAAATATGGGGCTGCCCACAAATTACATAGCCATTTTTAGGGGGTGGCTCCAATTCTACAATTGGCGACAAGACCAAAATTGTACTTTTAGAAGGACAATTTCATATGAAATATATTGGAAATATTCATAATTGGGTTGAATCACCATGGGAAAATCAGCATTACAAAAGTTGAATTATTTGATATTTTGTATGATATGTAAGGGGGGTTACGTACAGTAGTATGCTATAGCACCCCTTGTACTATGCCTAAGCTTGCAATGATGCTGAACATAATTGGACATATAACATTCTCTAATCAATAATCAATAATTGTTGAACGATTTTAGCTCGAACCATGAACAATTGGGGTTGTGAAGTTCGCTAACTTGAGCAATCGAGCGGAAATGCAAAATGCTGACTTTTTAACTCAAACACAAATTCATTATCTTTCACCCAATATTCACGCATGGCGGACATCCCGATAACCCTCGCATCAAAATTTAAAAAAACTTTTCGTAAATTCGTGAAATCAAACGGCGTTTTTTTTTCCTCAGCGCCTTCTGTTGCAGAATGAAAATAGCATCCCTGGCTTTAAAATCTCTCGTTTTCTATTGGCTCACCCTAGTGCCTTTCAGCCACTTAGACCAATGGGAGGGCGCGAAAGCGAAGGAGGCGGGGCTGGAGATGGGCCTCGGGGTGGGATTTGAAAAACCGCCATCTTTCAGTTTGAATCTGACGGCGAAAGTGAGTGGTGCTGCTTGCTCAATTGTTGCGCGGAAAAATATTTTTCGGGTTTAAAACTCGGCGGAACTAATACTCAATACCTAAGGCAACAATAAGGTAAATCCTGCATGTTTCTAATGATTCATTATGCATGTTTTATGCACGATATTTACGTAATTTCTCTTGATGCTCGATGCCAAGCATCTTTCGTTCGAGTGACCTAAGAGTTGGCGCAACTTTATTGTAAGGGCAAGGGCATAATTCACTGATTCAGATTCCTTTCGTTTTTGACTTTTGCCAATATCACTGGTAGAACATATCTTATTCGTTTTAACTTATTCATAGCAACATATAATTTTATTGACAAAATTGCCTCCTAATACCGGCTTACCATTTTGCCCAACCCTAAAGTGCAATTTGATATTTGACCCGTTTGTGCTCACAAATTCATTAAATTCTTTGTCTTATCGGTGTTTTTTTTTTTAAATACTCTCCTTCATTCTCCAAACAGAGCTGCACTGTTCACGCTGCATGGTTTCTTTCTCTCCCAGTCCCAGTTGGTCACCCCTATGATCTTGATTTTCAGATAGCCTACATGGAACTGGTGGCTAAAAATACTTTTTAAGAATATCCAGATGTGCTGTGGTCAATGTCCACTTTGTGAAGAAACACTGGCCTTTGTTTATTTAATTTTGAGAAATGGTGGGAGAGGGGAGAAGAGAGGAGAGTAGTGGGAGGAAAGGGTAAACGCCAATCTTGACTTTACGATTTTTTCAGTTAGTTTTTGCAAAAAGCTTCCACAGCACGTTGTAATTTATTAAGGTCACGCAGCTTTAACCCTTTGTGGTCCCTAGAGGGCGGTCCTGTTCGGGCGGCGAGGCAATGACGGTTGACCTTCGGCATCCCAATTTTCAATCCATGAACAAAACCACATTTTTACATTTGAAACTAAAAAGCAGGTCCAAAATCGCTGTTTTCTACGTGATTTTATGTGAAATGGCATTTGCTTTCTCGGAGGTCAGTTTATGAGCATTGCTGAGATGACATTGAAATATACTATCCGATGGCAATAAACTTAATTCTTCGAAACTAGTCATATGGGTAGAAATCTGATGAAAAATGCCTGAACGGCTTTATTGTTCGACATGCTCAACAGTTTTTCAAATGCCTTTTTTTGATGTACAAGTGCATTACCAAATTTGCAATGCGGCAAAGCCCAGCCAACTTCAAATTGTGAGTTTTTCGTTGAAGTTTATGGTCCACACGAAAAACTGACATTGAAATTTAAACCTCCACCCATGAGAATTCTACATAGACAAATGAATGAATGTTAGGAAACTCGTATTAATAATATGGTATCATGCTGCTAAGGCTATTTGTAATAACAGTTGGATGTGCTGTAATCGTTGTAGGCTATCAGAATTTGGCCATATAGCTCCAGCATTATGTTGAAGAATCTACCCTCCACAGAGGCACATTTAAATTCTAGTCACGTGACCTCGATTTAGAACATTTGCATGGGGAGCAAACGTCCACCAAGCTAAGGAAAACTAATAAACAAACTCGAAATAGTTTAGGAATTCTTTCGCACCAAAAATCATCGTAAAAAAGTTTGTTTTGCATCGCAGTGGGAAACTGGATAGGCATTGGTTTTCCGTTTGGTCCTAAATTACCGGTGCATTCTTGGTCAGCAGGGGGTCATGGACTCTGGTTCTAGGATGACCTCTGTGTGTGGTCGTACAGACCATGGTTTGGGCAGGTTTCATGTCTGGCCTTCATCTTTTCATGCTTGACGGCTGCCCTACCCTAGCTACCATTAAATAAAACGACAATTAACCCCCCTCCCCCGAACTTGCTGATTTCAGTTTGTTTGACCATTGTCTAAAAGGGACCATTTGTCACGTTTAAGCTAATTGTACGCCGAGGCCTATTTCGAGCTGCCATCGGCATAATTTTTGAGGAATGGCAGATGTTGCTTGGTCTGATGATAACTTCGGTTCTACATGTATGGTCCCGTCGTAATTAACAGTCCCCCTTTGTGCGACACTTATTGGACCAATTCATTCAATTGTTATTTCTGACATCGAACACGTGTGTGGCGAATAAGCCGACCAGTTTTTTTCCCTTCGGGACAGCTTTTTTTCTCATAAGCCATACTTTAATTCATCTCCCAATAGACTCCCATCCCCAATCCTATTCGCCTAATTTAGTAGGGCAGAGCAACTGATATGATGCGGGTTGCAGCTAATTAGATTAGTGCAACCGTTGAGCGAAAACTCGAAAATGTGGAATTAAATAGCAGACAATAAGGCGTCAAGAAAAACTTGCGTTTTTGGCGTACAACATAATGTGCATTGGAGCAGTAACCAGTGGTTAAAACGAAATGTTTCCTAGGACACGACGGTTTCGAATGCTTTTCTTGACGTAATGCATTGTGGGCCACCATATCTGATTTCGAATGTGTTTTTAAAAGTTTAAAGTTGTTCATTTCTCATGAAAGGAGCGACTTTAAATGACATGAAATGTCAGATGAATAGACCAGTGATTACGTGAATAGTACCCAATTTCAGTCCTTTAAGACGTTGTTAGGTCGGTTAAAAATGATTTCGTAAAGGTCAGAGACAGATGAAACACGAAAGGTTGCAAAAGCTGTAATAATAATAATAATAAACCACCAATAACGGATGTCGCAACAAGCTCATCGCTGCCATATTTGGACGCGATAGAATTCAATACTTTAATCATTGTAGATTCAGATTTCGGCGCCCGAATTTAGATTTTTATGGAAATATGAATTTTTGCTCGTGTTCAATCGTAACTAAAACTACTGGTGGGTGTTGGGAGAAACGTGTGAGAACTACATGTACGTAGAGCCAACCGAGTCATGCAAGTAACTAAAGCAAGTTTTCAGCCGCCGTTGATTCTGTTTACATTTTTTGTCGGTTCCTCTCCAGCTGCTCTCTTTTCATGTCTGCGTTTCATTATCGCATTTTCCGGTTTTTGAGCTCGGTTTTTAATTTTTCTCTCCTCCCTAATTTGCCCCATTCTCTCGCCGCCTCCTTCCTCTTCATCCCCCCAACCCTGCTCTGTGACCGCTCGTATTTCAACGTGTTACAATATGTATCCGGTCGTGGATCGCCCGAGGTCAGCAATCCTGGACAGAATCCATTTTTAACTCCTGATTGAAATGAGCTTTTAACTGAATTGGTAGCGTGACGGATTTATGCTCTTGCAGAGCTCGTAATGGCCGCTTCGCGTCGCTCGCACCAAGCGCCGTAACATTTCAAATGACTTACGACGCTCTTGCCCAGGACCTGCCAGCCCGCCTTAAACGTGTTTTTCGAGAACGAAAAATGCTTTCAATTCAAGATGGTCGGCAATTTTAAATTCTTTTCATTTTCGGTAAATGTTTGAACGGTTGAATTCAACCAAGTGTGGCTCATCGGTCGCCTCGCCTATTAGTGTCAGCTTTATTGTTAACAGAGTCCATTCGCCTATTTCATTTTTAATGATACAGACGGGCGGCAAGCTTAATTTCACCAACTTTCCCAAGTAATTAAGCGCTGCGATGCTACCAGATAGGCTTTTGTTACCCTGAGGGGATAATTGGTCTCGCTTGGCTTCCAACTTTTTTCACCAGCCCGTGATAATGGTCCGCTCGGATTACTTAATCCGGCAGGATAAATGCGTTTTTTATATTTTTTGTTGAGCGCTATGACAAATTATTTTTCAACTGTGCATGTTGGCCTATTTGAAAATGTTTGGCCCCATGTGCTTTGCAAAACTCCATACATGTACTTGTAAGAATAGTTTTGCTTGGCTTTAAATGAAATAAGTGTACATGTACTGTAATATGAAATCAATCATACAGCTAATATACAAACTAGACTAAATATTGGATCCGTTTTGTCTAATATGCCGCTAGGACATCATTTGGGGCTTCCATTTTGGGAGTTCACTATTTAACGCTAATATAGGGTGTCTACTTGGCTGGAACACCTGGAAATATACACTGGAACTTTTTTCTTGCTACTGGTAATTTTAAATTCATTT
>JAQGAF010005476.1:0-11987 GCA_034687865.1 Kryphioiulus occultus | reverse complement strand
GTGGGAGAGTCCACTCTAAGCTGGGGCTGCACAGCAGCTCTGCAGCGCTGTGTGCAGTCCAGGGGCAACCCAAAAGTACCAGAAAGAAATTTGCCAGTTGGCAGAAAAAGTCTCACAAGACTCACTATTTTGAGTTCGTGCAAACAGTATGTGCGTGATCGGGTACCTTACGAGGGTCAGACCATATATGTATATAGTTTTAAAGGTTTTCTGAAGAAAACGCCAGTCATAGCAATAACTTTTAATTTTTTTTTGGTTGTGCTACTTCTCCTAATGGCTCGTAGGCTTGCAGTGATTGCATGACTTCGGACAGATACGTAACGTATTTAGGTTAGTTTAGATTTGGTTAGGCACGAAAAAGCACAAAAAATACACCTACACACACAAAAAAGCCGAAAATTGCAAAAAAAGACGCAAAAAACGCAAACTGTTGGTGGAATCAGATTATAAGACATGCATTTTTTCATACTAATCGCTTTACTACACGGATAAAACCATTTAACAAGAAGTCTGCTTAATAATTAACTGTCAATTTGTCTCAAGACTTTCTGTATTTACTGTACAGTACAATGTACATTTAATGAACATATAGTGGTTCTATATAGAAAATGGAATAGTGGCTACCGTATGTATACATGCTGTACTCTATATACATATACGACAGTTCTGTAATAATAGCAATAATTATATACAAATTTAATTAAAATATTTTAAAAGTAATAATATTGAGAATTATTTTAAAATAATAATACAGGTGCTTCAAAAATCTTTCCTTTTAGGGAAGTGTGCTGGGTGTTTACACATAAAGCCTTATTTGTATACTGTACCATGGTTCACCCAGACCTGGAAAACCCGTAGATGTCAGGGAAATTGGAAATGACGGTTAAAAGTCAGGAAAATTTGATTTACTTTGAAAAAGTCAGGGAAATTTAACAAATCAATGATAGATTTTACATAGCTTGTTATCTGTTAACACAGAAATTTAAACATGACTGCAATTATGTGGACGAAATTAACAATGAAATTGTAAATTAAAAAACCGAATCCGAATTCGCTGTTTTCTAATGAAAATTCGTGTACTTTTCATTGGCATATGTCGTGATTTTTCACTTTCACTGGTCAGGGAAATTAGGTTTCAAAACCTGGAAAAATCAGGGAAACGTCGGAGAAGTTGGAAATTTCATCTATGTGGGAACCCTCCATACAATAAAGTAAAAATAAAAAATTAAGTTGGAACAAAAGTACAAATAATTGGAGTTTTGTGCCGTAAATTAGGGCGTGGCAAATGCATTCGCTGTGTAGCGATTCGCAACAAAATATCGTCGAACAATTTTTCGTTGACAATCGGAATTCAGGGCTGATAACAATACCTATTGTCATTGTGACTAAGCAACTTTCAGCGAAAGAATGCGTTTGGGTGACCCCAAAGACATGGCAAATCGATAGTGGCTGAATCTTTGATGCCCGTGTGAGTAGCCAACACCGATCCAGCTCAAAATAAATAAATATGCATGAAGTTCCCAAACTTTTGAAGTAGCTTCAACAAGTTTCTTCCACTTCACTTGGCTTCCTAAATCCCATAGGATGACCGGAAGCTATCCTCGTCATCTTTGCATCGTATTTTTGTTCACCAGAAGCTGTTCATCAGCAGGTGTACATGCACCACCGAGGATTTCTTAGGTCGTAACTGTTAACTTTCAAAGGAAGTTCTCACCAAGAACAAGATCAATACATCATGAATGCCGTAAGGAGGAAAGCCCGATAAGAGGCAGAAGGAATGGCGAGGCTAGCTTATATTACGATGGACAGATATGGCTCCTGGAGAACGTAAATTTTACATCATGTGCACTTTAGTGGAAAAAGAAGAAATAGCGCCACCCGAGCAAGGAAATCCTCCAGTAAAGGGGAGAAAATCTATAGAAATGTACAGCTTACCCGGCTACTAAGTCACATTTTGAAGTCAATGACCAATAGATGGACGTTTTTGTTGTTCGCACTTGTTACAGCCACATATTTTGTCGCTGGGACGCCAATCCCTTATCAGGTCGATACAATTTTTTCCATTTTACTTTATCCTTTTTCGCTGGGGTTGTGGAATCTTATTTCTTTTCTTATTCAATTGTTTTCTGAGCTGGGTCTTGGCTTTGGGTAGGCAAAATTGGGGTTTTGGAGAGGATTTCTGGCCACCATTTGGAGTTGACAACAGGATCTGGCTGATGCTGAATGTTCCATCTGCCCAATTTAGTATATCACTTTTAACTCTACATGAGTTGTAAGCGTTTGGACATAGTAATCCGCTAATGAGGTCTTCGAGTTGCTTTATATTGGAAAAGGAAATTTGTAGACCTACCTCATTCTAATTTTCCAGATTGTTCAAATCTGGAGATTTTGAATAGGCCTACAAGATGTTGAAGTTGCCCTTTAAGCTCTTGAAAACCATGGTGCCAACACCATATTCGATTACCCAGTCAATTAATTATTCCATTGTTTTCTCTCAACCCGATATTTTCTGAGGAAATCTTGCCATTTATTAAGGTCTTATTTTCGACAATTATTTATACTCCTGCAAGCGGTCGTTATAAAGTTGTCGTTGTAGAATTCACTTCATGTATGGATAACGTTTTGAGCGAACTTGTACGCTGGTAAAAGTCGATGGTATCAAATGGACAGTGATAACTTCCGGATATACACTGTACCACAATTTTGCCCTGTTCCAAATGGGCACAAAAGGTAACTCTCAACCCAACTTGTTTTGTAGACCAATGACACCTGTCATAACTGTCCAATTTATTCTTCTTTTGCTTTTGTGTTTTTTAGTGTAATCTTACCCTGACCTGACCTAGCCTAACATAACCTTGCCTAAATTAGTCTTAAGACGTAATTTATTTACTTGTTCGTTAACTGCCCTTCCGCCAGCCTACGAGCTGTTAGGAGAAGCGCACTTTCTCATTGTCTATGGCTGACAAGTGCTGCTTCAGGGCATAATGTATGGAACAGCCAAACTTCCTTCTTACAATGTTAGTGAAGCCAAACTTTGGAAATTTGTTTTTACCTACCTTGTTTGTAAAACGTTTCTGTACTCCCTTCAGTACACGAGCAAGAAATCGTTTGTAGACAACCATTAATATAGATTAATAGCCGGGCCTCCACAATCTCCTTTTTACCACGCAGCAAATTATGTGCGTTATTATATTGGATTTGATCAGAACATTGGCTTGGCCGTTAAGAAAAACATGTTGTCGTTTATCTCCTGATGATGATATTTGCCGGATAGGCAGGCAGAAGATGCGGAGTTTGAACAATAGGCTGGTGTTTGAGCAGAGCAATCATTTTCTGCCTTTTGATGCTGTTTTCCTAGGCTTGTGCTGCACGCACTGTTTACAAACGTGCCCATCCCTTAACCACCGAAAAGCCATTCTGGCTAATAAGAAAATGTAATATGCGCTCCCTTAATTGGTTCTGGGCGTGATAAATGTTTATCGGGCATTCAAGTCGGAAATAACGTCACCACTCCTAAAACAACCCAGACTACATGATATCGCCAGGTATTAATACGAGATCTAATCAATGAAGTGAAGTGTTTTTGGGCGGTGGGCTAAACACCAACAGTTCAATCGATTGCTGACGGTGTTTTATGAGCCCCATTAATGCGATTTGCTGAAATGAAGGCAGGCTCTTATCTTAAAAACTAACGACCCAACGCATGCATGGGGTGCCCCCTTAAGGGGGTCCAATAGCCCAACAAGCAATGCGTGGTTTTCATCTATGACGTCTTACAAGTATTATGAGGGCGGGGGCGTTTGATGTTGCTATTTGCGATGATAGGTCTGATGAAGTTCGAACAGTTGGCGAAATGTCGAGTAATCGATAAATGCATGGCTGTAATTCACCCTTGGTTTGTTTTCTTCATTAATGACCATCAGTCAAGGGAAAGTCGAGACTGGTATGATGGGCTCGATCGCTAATACAGCACTTAAATTCCGAAAACCAAAGATTGTGGCATTGTAGCTAAGGCTAGTCGGATATAATGAAATTTAATGGACCGGAAGATCATTGCTGAATCTCATTTTCGTTTATGTCAATCCCAATGATTTTGCTGTTGTGCAAATGATAGACCAATCGAGTTTGCGACCATTAGAGTTCTAGGAATTCCTAAAGGGGGATTTCCATAAGATTTATTAAGATATAATGTGAATTTCGCTAATAAATTAGTGAACTATCAAAAAGCTTTTATGCATTTTGTTCTCGCCCACTCAGTTAACAAAACTTGAATAAGCAATGGAATTATAGATATCTGATTTGTGTTGCTAATTGCATGAATGCGTATTTAGAGAAAAAAAATTATCTGTTAATTTCGTTTTATCAAAGTGTCGCGCCGATTCCTGAACTCCTGCGAACTCACTGCTCAATACGTGCTCATGTTGTGTATAGTCTAAGTTTAGTTATTTTGTTGTTGTTAGGGCCCTGCATCCCAAACTTGGGTAAAATTGGTTTTTCTTTTGGTTTAACGGCACCGATCAGTATAAACATTGAAATCTAGCTGGGCAGTGGATTATAAGCTTAAGTGTGTATAAACAAGTATTTATTATTAGAATGTTATTTTTGCTTATTACGAATATTTGACCTGACTTGGGTCGAATTTAATACTATCTGATAAACGGTTTTTGTAATACAGGAAAACGTTTGGGAAGCTGGGGGTTAAGTGTACCTAAGTTCAGGCTAGCAGCCCCTTGAAAGATGGCAAACCACGCATACTGTTTGCACTTATGGATTGCCATCTTCAAGGGACAGCCTACGTTAGGTTAAAACAGGCATAATAATCCCGAACTTGGGTAACTTAGCCAAAACTGGGTAAGTGGTTTTTATTTGGGTAAAGATACACATGGGAATGCACATTGAAAATTACCTCAGTTCATATACTCTAAAACTTCCTTAACAAGTAGTCATCATTAGAACCAATATTTTCTTTGGTATATTTTGCTCAATTGGTTAAAAAAGACTTTCTCATAAGCGATTTTTGAGTAATGAAGGAAAACGTTTGGGAAGCTGTGGTTTACATGTAGATATACTGAATACAGCCTGGTAGCCCCTGAAAGATTGCAAACCAAGACTACGGCCGTGTACGTAATGATATCCCTTTAAGCAATACGTTTAATATGCAGTGTATTTAGAGAATAACAAGGAAACTTGTTATTTCGGCAAACGGTCTTGACGGGGTGCATTTCAGTCGACATGTGTTCGCAGTTTTTAATGTTGATTAAATTCATGCGTTTCCGAATATCGGTTTTCAATTTGTTTGCTTTTTTTTGTCAGCTCTCTCGTACCAGTTGCATACAGAACAGTCTGGTGATATTTTTGGCTGCTTCCTTGTACTGGGTCGTAATAACGCGGGTATTAATACGTTTTTGATATGATTTAGAAGAGTTCCCTTTAGTAGTGCTGACGCAGTCATGCGCCAAACGTGTGCATGGAGCTCGGTTGCCATGGTTACGCAGCATCCGAGCGGACGGCTACGTCAAACGTTATGAGCCAAGTGTTCTAGCTTGTCGTTATTACTCTGGCAACCGCATTCAATAAATTATAAGTCTGTGTGCAAGTTACAACCCATTGATCTTAATTAATTGCGAGTTGGTTAATGCCTGAAATCAAGATCTAGGATTCAGATTGTTAATTAATCAGTGCCTAAGTTTTAATATTCCAACCCATTTAACATTTCAATATCCAAAGAAATGGTCGGATACATGCATGGCTTGTTTAATCATTTAGTTCATTCACTGTTCACAGTATTTGCGTAGTAAGAAGCTTGGTCAACGTCCAATCAGATATGAACAGTTCGCCAAAAATAGAAAACATATTCAGAATCGGATCTTTCAGGTCGTTATTCACTCGTGCATATCTTTGCATTAGTAGCTATGATGTGAACAGATCGAGTTTATAAAGTTCGATATCATATTAGTCTAAATTGATATTTTATACTCCTGGGTTTAGCGGAAAATTAAATCGCAGCACGAATAATTAATTTAATGCATTTTAGCTGCCATATAAGGCTCCCATGTATTTTACTAAAAAATTATGAGATGATTTGGAGTTCTCATTTTTGGGTTAAACTCCGATGCATTTTTTAGTATTGATGAGCTTGAAATGAAAAAGGCATTATTGTTTAGGCTATATTTGGATACTGATTAAATTGATAGAGTATTTTCTGTAGTACAGTACAGGGTTTCTCCCATAACTGAAAAGCTTGGAAAGTCAGTGAAAATAGATTTACTTTTAAAACTTCATGGAAATTTAACAAATTGATGCATTTTACACAGTAAGTTATTAGTTAGCGCAAAATTCATGAGATGAATACCAATTCTGTGAAAGAAAGTAATTATGAAATTATTAATTTAAAACTTGTCTAAATTAACTATTTCCTATAGAAATTTTTGTTCTATTGTATAGTCGGTTCACATTCCTTACATTGGCATTTGTTGAAAATTTAATATCTTGGGAACCGTATAATGGCTCGTGGGCTGAGGTTAGATGCTGCTAAATAAATTGTCTTTAAGTTTGGTTTAGGATAGGTCAGGGTACAGTAAATACAAAAAATGGCAAAAACAGATAAAAAAACAAAAAAAACTGAAATAACATAAAGGATAAATTTCATCAATTAGGGCAGATGTCATTCTTGTGTACTAGGCAAGTAGAGTTGAAATATAGAATATAATTTCTGCACCTTGGGAGCAGGGACAAGTCTGTAATATAACCTTTTTAAATTTCCCCATTGCGAAGCTGTACAGTAATACTGCAACATGTTACTGAACTTGCTTGGCTAGCAGTTACAGTTGGAAGAGCTCCTGTGAAAAACAATTCATCCCTTATGGATGGTCCCTCGAGTATGGACTTGCTGACTGGCAAACTTCTGATAAATAGTCATTCAAAGGCATAACCAATTGATGATGCATTTTCAGCATTTTGACATAATGATGCTCCGTGTAAGTTTCATTTTCGTTGCCATGGAATGGTTGACGAATTAGCTAACGTTAGACCTGTGCTATCTATTCATAGCCCGCTATGACTAAGCCTTCATACTTTTGCATGATTGATACGTCATGATAAAATCGATGCTCTATTTTTGTGTGTTCGTTGTATAAATGGCTCCCTGTTTTATCAAACGCTGTTTTTGTTCCTCTTCATGGGACAATGTCGAGCTCGCAAAGCCCAACACAGTTTTCTCCTCTAAATTATTACATAGTGAACTAATATAACACAGATCCCCAGGGCCTGCCTGGAAAGAATACGTGCAACGTCTTATGTGCAAGTGTAAACTCGATTTTGGAATTGAACACAAAAACGTCGCCTGCTATTCATTTGATGTGGCACCTAAGAAATCAACTTTCGTCTTCATAAATGCAATTTAGATTAATGATCCTATTTTTTTGCTTCTCCATAACTTTGACTCTAAAAGTGCGGTGTCATCAGTACCACGCTTGATCATTTTATTTTTCGACTTTGACGTCCTTTTTGGACATTTTTTCTGAACTTTGCTTGTCAGAAACTTGTTATAGATGGTCAAAAACGATTTCTGAGATATGTTTTACAGTGCGACATACTTCAACGTTCCTATTCCCCCATACAGAGCAGCACTATAAAATATGAAAGAAATTGTATGGAACAGGACCACAATTTTTATAGATCGTATGCATTTTTCTAAAACTGAAACTGCATGCTTGCTCATCCTGGCACTCGTAAAATATTTTATTATTTTTGCCTTTGTTCCCGTGAAGGCGTTCCAGGAAATACATTACTCTTTAAGTAAAAAGTTTTTGACACATATTTTGCCATGGGTTTTGTATTAAAAAAAGCATCTTTGTCCAAGTTTAGGACAGGCAAATATTAAAATAAACTTCAGCACATTGGTGAATTTCACCGCACCTGTGACCAGCTTTTTCCTATTACATGCTCTTTTCGCAATATTTGCAAATGTTGCATTTAAATACATCAGATATACTTTCGATCCAATAGCTGTAGAAGTTTCCCATGGAATGTTTCGTTACTACTCGCATTTTTCCTTGCATATACAAAAAGTTTCTAATCATCAATTTGAAGCAAGTTTACCTAACACTCCTTTCCAAACAGCGTCATTTAATGAAAACAAACAATTTTTTTGTGTATTTAGAATTTTATGCCCAAACAGCACAATGGTGTAAAATTATGTACTGTTCCAAATGTGCACAAAATATACATGTACTTCAACCATACTTGTATTGTATACAAGAATGACGCTTGTCTACAAGCCATTAGAAGAAGCCCACTTTCTCATAGTCTATGGCGTAGCAGGGCATATTCCGAAGCACGATTTCAGTGGCTCGGAAATGATTCTGATTAGATTGATCTGATAGCTATGTCGCCAACCTTCGACTGCTGCAAAAGGAGACTGATTGACAAGTGCCTGGTGCTAATACAGCTCATTTTGATTCCTCAAGCGTACGTTGGGCTGTTCAAGCTTTGGTTTTCTGTCGCTCACTATATATTAGCCAAGGACCATACGTTTTCCTTTATTTTTGACATTGTAATCAACTGGTCAATGCCCAGCGAAACCTGAAACCCACTCAACTGTTTGTTTACAATTTCAAGCTGTTTATGAACTTCCCTTTGGTCTGAAGCCATCCCTAATGTAAATAGGAAACCATTTCAGTGGTTTTTATCCAATATCCCGACCAGCATTTGTAACTAAAGCACGTACTCCATACCTTGACTGACATTGGGCCAGGCTTAACTTCCAAATCGCCTATGTGCCCTGCAAGCTAAGTGATGAGGAGAACATCATTCGATGCCATTTGTAAGACAAGCTAAGCGCAATTTAATTGGTGCTAAATGCGGGCTGAATGACGCTGACTAATCCAGATCTGTTTTCGCAAAGTGCTGCTAAAAGCTGGTTTTGAAACCCATATATACATTTGCATGAATTTAAATAACTTGGAAGTTGGAATTTGACGTAAGCATTACACTGATATTACTAGTGGAGTGAAACTTTTGGCTGTACTTCGGAATATGCCCTGCTGAGAAAATGGGCACTCCGAATGGTTTATGTAGGCAAAATAAAGAAATTGTAATTTAAGTTAGGCTAGGATAAACACAAACACGGGAAGTGCCATAAAATAGATAAATTGCGACAGTAAGTACAGCTGGTACATTGTGCATTTTAAAGAAGGACATACTCAGTAGTACATGTACGTGTACATGTATATCGAAACATTTTTAGACATACTTGTATTTCATGGAAAGTGGTTGATGTACATGTATGATGTAATCAGAATGATTTGTAAAATTAATTGGGAGTAATCACATTATTATCAAATTAGGTACGTGCATATTTCTTAGGAAAATGCACTGCTATCATAACACGGCGACTGCAGTTGTTTATTCATTAAGACATTACTTAAATTCGATACGGATATTTTTTTGATAACTTATGTTGGCAAAAAATTGCTTTTCTTGGAGATTCTTGGAAACGTGGCCGTTTTGGTCAAGGCCAAACAAACGCCAAACAAGCTCGATTGGAAGATGTAAGTTATGGATGAACAACCGGAAAATGTTTGTTTTTGCAAACTGGATGATAGCCAGGCCAAATTTATGTTACGTTGCACTCTAAGAGCTGCTGCAGCTCCGAAGGTTGGAAGCAGATCTAGTTTGCGCATGTGCGAGGGTATCAGTCACTGAGGATTGGTCAAAATACAGTCATTGGCTACACTCTTCCAATGCACTATTACAGGGTGTTTGGCTTGCTGGAAAAGCTGGGAAATTGATGATTTGGAAAAGTCAGGGAAAATTGATTTGAGATAGAAAAGTAAGGGAAATTTGTATAACGTCTTTAAACTTTTGTGGCATAAAAATTTCGATTGTTAGGAAATATTTCCTAAATAAAATACATAGCCTTATGGAAGTGAGCAACGAATTGCCGAATTCAATGTAGCAGTCGATTAACTGCGTCCATGTAAAATTTGGCCTAAACCTTCAGCATGTTAAAGCCCAGTTTTGCACTTTAAAGTTCTTCATATTTATAACACAATTTAAATTGCTTTGGATACATTCAAATCTTGAAATGAACATAAAACATACCAATGGATTGATGACGCGGTTGTTTTAGTGTTAGAATAAACGCGTGACTTGACACTTTCTGATGTAAAGATGCGTTAAATTTGTATACAAAAAGTTTGTTTTCAATTGCATGGAAAGGTTGCAAAGTGCCTGCAAACTTTGCCTGAAAAAGAAGGGAAATACCAAGGAATGTTCAAAATTTGACCAGACACCCTGTTATACCGGTTCATGTATGTGATGAGAAAAATCAACACATTTGTACTCATTTCTACTATGCCTATATTTTTCACTAATTTTGTGGGCACACAAATTAGTAAGTAGCTACGTATAATCTGCAAATGACTGCAGATAACATGTAATTCGAGGGCATGGTGATCACCCGTTTATTAAAAACATTACCTACTGATGCATGGGACAGCCTCCACCGAATTCCTCCAGTTGTTAATTTGAAAGATTTCGATTTTCATAACTTCCCAAAACAAAATTTTCGAAAAAAATCCGCACCACAGGCTTTTATCTGCATTATAAATGCTGATGGGTGTTATTTTTCCGCTCCATGGGATTTTAATTTACCATACCTCCCCTGACAGTCAGCGTTGAAGAAAAGAAAAATCCATTGACCTTAATTGTGTTTCAAGAGCAACGTAGGCTCATGATCTGCATGCAGTCTTTGCTGGAAGATAATGGCTATCGTGCATGGCCATCTATTCATAAGGCTTGGGGATGGTGAAAGTAACGGAAGGCAGCGTTATCAGCACTTTTGGTAACTTTATGCTCGATATTAATGCGCACTTGTTATCTTTTGTCGTTCGTTCTTTGTATCTTCAGTTTTGTGCAATCCTCCATTGCAATAATTGCCATAAGCAGCCCTATTATGTAGGAAAGGCTGAATCTGTGCCCGAATATCTTGTCGCATTATGCCGGAAGGTGGTGCCCTAGACCGAAACTGAAACAATGTGGCGATGGAACATCCCACGCATGTTTGTTTTCCAGGATACAATGGACACGCTGGTAGGGCCTTTTGATCTTGTTTGATGCAACATGAATAAGAAATTCCTGTCGTTTGCTGTGATGAACAATCCGATAATGGCATTATCGAGCACTTAGAACTTGCTGGATACATTATTGAGGAACTTTCGCCTGTTATCTGAATGTAAACCAGCATACAGAAAGTTTGAAACTGTTGTAGATCCACTTTGTCAAGCGTGTGTTGATGGCGATGAAGGCTTTGTTTGAAATTTCACATTACCGAAAATGATTCGCTTTCGAGGATTTCCGGACGCAATGAATAGTATCGGGATACAGTAAAGTCGCAGTTTTATCGTTTTCCAATGCCTACATTCATGATTTATTTTTATTGATTAACAGCAACGTATTTCCCAGTTTTGGCTGCTGGAAAAGACATTTTTATTCCAACTGCGTAATGGATCAACGAGAACAAAGAGGACAAGGAAAGTTCGCGCTAATTTCAAGACCATTTATTTTATTTTTCACCGATATGTGCTGTCGATCGGTGCAGCCACTTTATCAATGTCCCATATACAGTATATTAAGAACTTATAATTTAAACTACACGTTAACAGGATGAAAAAACTAATAGGGGTTATCAAGTTGTTGTCATATCAGTAAAACCAAAATAATTGATTTGACAGCGTCATATGCATATGATTAGTAAACTTTTGACCTGCTAACCATGAGCACACTCAGCACTGTACATGTACTCAGGGGAGTTCCCATTATAATTCTTCATTGGACATTTGTAGAATTACTACCATGTACAAAGTTACAAGAGATCGTATATAAAGTTACAAGAGATATGTAAAGTTGCAAGAGCTATACAAAGTTACAAGAGCTATACAAAGTTACAAGAGCTATACAAAGTTACAAGAGCTATACAAAGTTAC
>JAQGAF010005475.1:0-11988 GCA_034687865.1 Kryphioiulus occultus | reverse complement strand
ATCAATTGAATTTGGACGCATGTCATTTAATAACATTTCAAATAATTCAAAACAATAATAGTCATTTCCAGACAATTAGCAATCTGAATTGTTTTCTAATGATATTTGTACTTGGGTAAGCAATCTAATATAGCAAGTTTGTTTTTTTCTTAGTCATAAAGTTTAAGATTTGTATATTTTGTTATATGGCAGTTATACAGGACTACTGAAAATGAGAAGATATGAAAATTACCTTGTTAAACGTTGTGTAACATTTTTCTTGTGGTATAGCAAGTTATTATTATCCATCATGTGCTGATTAAGATCAAAGGACTTTGGAATACTTTTGATACATAACATGTTTTAATGAGTCTACATTTGTAAACTGGTGTACATGTAAAACGTTTATTTCATTCCTTGGGGTCATCAGTACTGAGATACTAACGTTTTTTTTCTTCTTATTTTCAAACACGTTGAATAGCTATTGCATAAATTGCTTTTAGAAAAATGGTACCGGTCATAATAATGTATATATGACGTCATATTACAAGTTGCACAACGTGTTGTTTTATTGGGTAAACCCAACTTTACAACGTACTTTGATCTTTACCGGCTCATAACATACATGTATGCTCGTATATACATGTACAACATCACGTTAAATAAAATCTTTCTTCTCATTTTCAAGCAAGTTGAATTCCTTTGCTATGCACGTATAACGCGTTTTGTTATATAGAGTAACCGCAGGTCTGCAATGTTTACTTACATGTAACTGCTGCTCAGTTTCTGACAGATTTCAGCAAAAACACTACCTCACATCGTTTTCCCATTGATTTACATTCATGTGTTGGATAAACTATCTTGTTACAGTCCTCTAACGTTCATTCATTGCTGTCAAAATTTCCCATATTTCATGGCCGAAATTTCCCGTGTTTTCTAAAAAATTCGTCTGTAGCATATTGCACCGTTAATGGACGACCATATACGAAGAGAAAACTGATTTTCCCCAACATGAAGAGCCATCACTGCACGTTTTCTCTCGGCTTGAATACATTCTTTCTGCACAAAATGGATGTGCATGAAGTCATGAAGCAAGAAGAAGATATCAGAACAACCCATGTAAATTCGCCCAAAAGGCAGCCCATGGCCAGGGGTGCCCATTGAGGGAGTACTAGCTGATTCCAACAGGCTTTTCAACGAATCAGATGGGAGCTGCAGGAAGCGAAATATGCGCAGGAAATCTTTTCACGATTGGCAAAATTGCATTTTAGACTCGTAATGGGAAATAACCGAGTTTTGCTTCGCTTTTCCAAGCCAAAATCCGGCTGGGCTCGTAAAATGGGATAATACGAAAATATTGCGTTGCGAATGAACATAAAGATGAATCCGAGCTGGTTACCACCTCTGTCTGTGTGCAACATTTGCTAGAATTTTCCTTTCACTCTCAACTGGTGACGTTTCTGCAAATTGTCATGAATTAAGGATGTCACTAAACCTTGCACTAAATGATGCATGCGAAGTCTGTGTGGATTCGCCTTGTTTGCTAGATGGCTAAACGTGGGCTTGAAGCCAATTCGGAGGGATTGTTTACCCACAAAGCTATTTCTGGGCGGCTGATGGCCCATGAAGAGCTTTGATTTGCGTTTAATATTGATGTACTTTAGAGCAAATTCATGTGATGGAATGGAAAGATGCATTTGAGCATAACGATTGTTATCTTAAGTTTGCAAAATGTGCCTGTCCATCGTGAAGTCTGTTCACCTCATCAAATAATCCTAGGATGTGAAATGCATTACGAATTGCAAAATATATTGCAAATGCATTGGTCGTTTTTTTCGCAACACGAAATATACTTGGTAATGTAAGCATAAATGCATTTCATTAATCGTGTATTTCACGATGTATTAGAAACTACATACGGTACTTAAAAGCGCGATGTGCTGTATTGATTTGAATGAAATTGATGTATTTTTGAATTTTAAACTTTATTTCATTGGCAGTTATAATTTATATATGGAATATTTTAATGTTTTAAAATTCAAAATTGGGATTTTTTAACCTTTAAATTCTGAAATATAGAAAGGCTTTTGACATTTTAGAATGCATGGAATATAAATTGTTAAATGTATTCTTCAATACAAGCAGAATACATTACACTATGCATTACACAGCGTATTCGTCCAGGCATACGAACTACATTATGCCTACATTATTGTGCATTACACAATACATTCGCCAACACGCATTTTGCATTCCAATATGCATGCCACATGGCATCACATACTGTTTAAAACGCATTTTAAAATGCATTTGGAAATGCATTTGCAAGCATATTTGTCAATACTGATTGAAACTAAATTTGTTTCAATCTACAGACATTTCAAAATGCACTATGATGCACTTAAAATGTAGGAAATGAAAAGCAGCACTTCAGCATATGCCCTGCTCCAGCATAAATGCTGCGAAAAAGTGGGATTCTCCTAACGACTTGTAAGCTGGCAGTGATTGCCTAACGGTTAGGGGCAGCTGAAGCTGACATTGCATTTTGATGTTAGTTTTACTTTAGTCTAAGGTTCAGTTCAATTCAACTCAACTCTGCACCCTACAATCAGTAAGTGTGGTATTCAAAGTTAGGGTAGGATATGCTGAGGAAATACCGAAGAAAACCGTGATAATTAAAAACTTTGTAGATAAACTGGTTACGCATCACGTTGGTAATTAGGTGAACAGTCTGCATTGACGGTTTCTGCAGTGGATTGTGAAAGCACGTACTGGCAATACTGTAGGAAACGTTGCCATGTTCCTGGACCACTCGAATAACACATTATGAAAGGTTGTACTCAAAAAACGTAGTTTTATAACCGGTAATGTATTAGTTAAGGTGCAATAATACAAATTTTATGCACATTTGGTGCAGGGAATATACCGAAGCTTATCAAAGGCTTGCTTCAGTTGTCAAATCTTGGCCGGTTGTTAAACGGGATGGTATTAATGCCAGAATTGAATTTCAAATGAATTTTGATAAACAACACCTTTTGCTGAAAGCGTTGGGAAAATTGAAATTAGTTTTGGTGAAACTGCTTTATCTGTAGGCGTGGGTTTATTCACTATATATTTTCCTATGTCGTGGTATCGGCTGCCCGCAGAGAAACCTGCAGATTCTAATGTTATTGTTAAGCCCTAAACTTCCCACACAGCATTCGCCATTGCCATTTTTAGAATGGGCATAATGTTGTCTCGGGGCATCTAGGAAAATAAATGTTGTCGCATATGTATATTGTCGGCTTTGGGAAAACCTAGGGCGTTCTGCTCATGAGAGATATCATGTTGTTTTGTTTTCCGAAAAAAAATCGAATGAATGAACACATTTGCTGAGAACACATTTTCATATATTAAATATTACTTTGGTTTTTACATCTGACAATTTCATTATTTTGTTCCACAGAATTGTTTTACAGGTCTTGAGTTTTATGTTAACAAATAATTAGCTGTTTAAAAATGCAATGATGCGTTCCCTTAACTTTTCCAGGCATTTCAGATGTCCCTGACAAGTCCACCTTTTCCAGGTCACTGGCTGAAAAGTGGGTGTCTCATGTAGTTCTTAAATAATCTTTACGAATTTCTGAGATAGGCAGTTTTGATCGTAACACGCAAGTATAAATTCAAATACCAAACCATCGAAACCACAAAGCGATAAAAAATGAAATCATACAGCTTGAGCTAAATGTGCATAACAGATGGCTGCCTTAAGTGGGATTATTATTCAGATGCGTTATATGGCATGATTCAAATTCAATTCAATGGGATTTGATGGATAGCGCATTTTTGCTCTTTTCTGGGATATCCCATTAATTCGGTTACATGTGCAACGGCTTGTGAATGACGAGATAATTGAAGGGATGCTCAGTGAATGCAAACAGCCCTAATTGTGTAGTTAATGGACAGTGCTTTCTGAGCCGTTATGCAACAGTTTGTTTCCAAATCCTAGACGTAACCTCAAATTCCAGACTTGAAATCGTATTCTGTATACGTTCTCTAAACATTTGTTTATTTGTTCATGCGAAATATTTCTGGATCACAAGTTCATAAAAAAGCAACGTTTAACACAAGCTAATTTACCGTATTGGTAAGCTTGGAGTTTCAGATGCATATATTGTCATGCGTTTCATTTCTTTAAGTACTACTTTTAGAAAACTGTCCCACTGCTGCCCTGCTAAAGCATTGACACTATGAGAAAGTGGGCTTTTCCTAAAGACTTGAAGGCTGGCAGTGATTGTCTTCCGTTAGGGGCAGGCACAAATAAAGAAGGCACTTTTATAGATTAGTTTAGGATAAACGTAAAAAGCAGCAAAAAACAACATAGAGATGATAAATTCTGACATTTAGGACAGGTGTCATTCATGTCTACGACACACATGGAAAGGAAATGCATTTCAAATGCATTATGAATTGAGAATATGTTGTAAATGCATTGATCGTTTTTATCGCAACACGAAACACATTTGGTAATGAAAACAAAAATACATTTCACTAATGCATTTTACAATGCATTATAACGTATACTGACGTGTGAATTTCACGCTGTATTTGAAATTACATACTTACAAAAGTTGTGTCCTGCATTGAATAGAGCGAAACTGATGTGTTATTCAATTTTAAACTATTTAGTTGCTTCTTCAAATAAATGTTTTTTAATTTAGAATTGGGATTTTTTAACACTTGAAATCATGAAATATGCATATACATCATGGCTTTTGACATTTTACAAAACATGTACTCTAAATTGTAAAATGTATTCTTCAATGCAAACAGAATACATTATAATATGCATTACACAAAACATTGTTCATTGCACACGAACTATATTACAGTGTGCAATGCATAATACATTCTCCAACACAATTTACATTAATACCTTGCAATATGCATTCCATAATGCATTATAAAATGACTAAAAACACATTTTAAAATTCATTCAGAAATGCATTTTCAGATATATTTGTCAATACAGTTTGAAACTAAATTTGTCTCAATCTTCAGACATTTTAACATGTATTTTCCAATGCATGTCTTATAATGCATTCTAAATGCATTACCACTACATTTCGGTAGACAAGTAGAGTTGAAATATACAGTTTTGGCGCAGGGCATAGGGTAACAACACCAGTAGTCAGCGGCCTATGTGAATTAACCATACCATATATGGAATGGAAGTGACTGAGTACTCGCTAGGATGTGGTTAATTAACACAAGAAATTCACCCATAGACTATTATAAGTGTTTAGTACATAGTGGCCGACTTTAGGTGCAACTACCCTGTACAGTACATGTACAGTGGTGTATATTCTCGAATAATGGCGTTTTTGTGTGGTATTAATAAATCAGATAAGTGTTTACAAAACAGTCTGTCCATGTTTGTTCTATTGGCATCTGTTATTTCACACATGTGCCATTATTTTGAACCTGCCAAAATTTCAATTTCGTTACTGCAAATTGCATTCAAATTACGGTATTTAGTTTTTTTATTCTGTTCGAACGGATTATCTGAACCGATTTTCGCCATTAACAGGCGAGAAATTTCGTCTGCAAACTGAAGCTTCCAAGAAATCTTCAGGCGGAAATTGCCAAGAATTGCTATCAAGCAACGTAATACGTGTCGGTGGCCATGGCAACTGATGCATTCCTAAAATCTGTTATTTTATTCCAGTAACACGTTAGCGCAACACTCGCAATTAGGTAGTGGTGGGATTTCTGACAACTTTCTGGTCCACCGTTCCATTCTGTTGTCTCAGCCAGGAAAGAAAACAGAGCTTGTCCAATAAGATGGCTTCCACATGCACTAAATGGGGCCAAGTATTTTGCAGGTTATTGGCGCTTATCAAAACTAGCACTCAGCCTCAGGGCAACGAATATCACATCATCGTAGTTTGCAATTAATATTTGAATTTGCTTTTGTTGTGGAGGGTTTAGGGTCCTTTTATGCTTACCAAAGAACTCAGGCAGGTGCTTGGGTCTTGAAATAGTTGAAATGACAGGTTAGTTTAGGAATCCAGAGAAAATGTACTCCAAAAAATAAGCAATGAAATGATTGAAAAGAACTACAAGTACATGTATTTAATTAAGCTCACCACATGACTAGTTCATAATTGGAAACCGACTTATTATGACAAAATAAAAAGGAAAAATATCGATTTCCAAATATTCTAGGGAAAATTCACTAGAAATATTTTACTAGATTACACGTTGACATATTAGCAAAACTCGAATAGGATTGAAAAGAACTATTTAATTAACCTCACCACATGACCAGGGCATAGTTAGAAACCAATTTCTTTGAAAAAAATGGAAAAATCGATTCCCAAATATTCTAGAGAAAATTCACAAGAAAAAAAGGTTTACTGAATCACACGTTGATATTAGCATCACTCGATTATGATCAAATAAAAGAACAATGGAAAAATCAATTTTCAAATATTCTAGAGTAAATGCACAACAAAAAATGTTCTGAATTACACGATTGTGCATGTAAATCCAAACCTTAGCTCGGTAGCAAATGTAACATAAGCTTGGACATTGTGTTATACATGCAGTTACAGAAATTAAGCACAATCTGTTTTTGCCATATACCTAATTAACTCGGTTTGTCTTTCATTCAGGATAACTTGCCGTTATCATCTTACATGTATGTCTCGTTAATGGCACAAGTTTTAATTGATTTTTTCTGGTTGGTTTGCTTAATTATTTCTGGTTTGTTTGCTTAATTATTTTCTGGTTTGTTTGCTTAATTATTTTCTGGTTTGTTTGCTTAATTATTATTTTCTGGTTTGGTTGCTTTAATTAGTTTTTCTGGTTAATTAGCTTTAATTTTTTCTGGTTAATTTGCTTTAATTTTTTCTGGTTAATTTTCTCGGAATCTTCCGGAACGGACATTTTTTCGGCGGAGCGGCAAAACACTGTCAAATTAATTACTTTGGGACTATTTTAGCAAGGTTAATTGGGGAAAGGTAATTGGATTTTACGCGTATCAACTTTCAAAAAATTAATTGGTAATATTTGATCTCAAATGAATTTCTAGGAAATGTACAGCTCGTGAAATGGTATACAGCATGTGGCATATCAACAGGAGATGAAGTAGTTTTTTCTTAGCAGAACTATGCACTTCCAATTACTAATCAAAGTAATAAATGTGCTCTGCGCCCATCTGACTACGAGGAAAGTTACATTAAAATATATTTTTCAGAAGTCATTGATTTGTTGCATTTCCGGTTTCGTTTTCCGATCTATAATCCCATTAATCTTGCGCATTTTGCCTGTTGGCCCATTGTGCTTTATTATATTTGAAAAACAATAATTCGCTCGTAATATATGAACCTGGTTTCTTAAGACAGTGCCTTGTACCATATCTGCCCCTATAAATAGCTAAAAATCGAAACCCTGCTAGGTTCCCGTAATTTAATCAACATAATAATGCCAATACTGGCATGCCAGGTTATTTATAACTGGCAATATTCTGCTTTTTAGAGTCGTATATCTTGCTTGCTCAATTTATCCTTGCTTTGAGAGTTGCCAGACGTCTCAGTACAATTGGGCCATTGTAGGTGGATCCATCCTGTCGGATACGAAACATTTATAGAGGAAGTGAATTATTGAGACGAAAGTGTTAGAAAATGCCAGTGTATTATTGCGAATATCATTCATTTAATAAAGTGTATTGGATCTGGGTCTGCCTTTTTCACTTTAACGCCCTTATGTCTAGGCATGCAGACAGAGCCTGCCATGGGAGATATTTCTCAATATCTCTATTGTTGGGATATTGGACTACCTTCTATTATAATTACGGAATGAAAAAGTAAGAATGATATCAAAGGAGACTGAGTTTGAGAGATCGGTTCGTAAATTCCTCTTTGCGATGAAATGATGGCCTCCAACTCTGCAATCTCTTCCAATTCCCTTCATGGCAATGGGGCAAGTAACAATTTATGGTAACAAGTTTGGTGGAAGAGTTCTTGCCTTGTATTTGAGATAACCAGAGGCCATAAATCTCCAAAACACTAACCAATCATGATAATGTCATTGCAAATCAAGACTAGCTTGAACATCAATGCCATTTTATATGTATCCCCAATATTCCTAAACTTGATGTTTAGTCTGCATTGAATCCCTGGGAATGTTCAAATGTGTATGAAGAACCAAGGCTGCCCAGAGTGGAAAAACTGATAGCAAACTGTAAAACTGACAGCAAACTATAAAACGGATAGTAAAGTGAAATTCAGTAAACAGAAATTCAAACTGAAATTCATATGCATTTGCAATGAAGCAGCAAACACTTTCTGCGTGCTCGCTGAATATGTCATGCAGCGGGCATTTTTTCGCAGTTTTTATTGGCTGCCAATTAATTGATAAACTGTTTTGCACAGGCGAAAACCAGTAGTAACCAATTTGTTATTTGATAGCATCGAGGCCTATACAGCAAATGTTTTCTCAACTAATTGTATTTCTAACAAACCTGGGTTGCACTACGGGATATGTCCTGCTCTGCCATTGACACGATAAGATATGCTTCTCCTAACGGCTGTGATTGCCTGGCGGTTAGGCAGATTAATAGAAAAATACCTTTTTTATGTTAGTTTGGTTTAGGTTATGCTAGAATAGGTTCGCCACAAAAAAGACGAAAAAAAAGTCGCCAAAAAAAACATGTAAAGGCTAAATTGGGCAGATAGCATTGGTTTCACTCTTCTATACCATGGTTCTTATTGGTTGCCAGGTAACTATAAACTGATTGCAAAGATAGCTAATGTAGCTCTGCCCAATGGTCGATAAAATGTTCTACACAGGCGAAAATTTCATTAGCCCTAGATGTAAGTGGAAACCAGTGGTAACCAATTTGCTACTTTTATATCTGGCCCTAAAGCAAATTAGTTTCCGACAGATTGTAGCTGGGACTGGTGTCGTCCTTGTATACTACACAATAGAGCTGAAATATAAATATATATTGCATTCACCTATTGAGCAAGGCATAATCTGTGGTACGTCAGGGTGATCACCCCTCATTATGTCATGGAAAAGTCTTGAAATGAAATTCAGGTCACGAAGGTTATGAAAAATGCATAAAAACTCATCATGGTCATGGAATTTTTGCCTGTGATGATTCACCAAATAAAAATTTGAGTTAAGATTCACCTATTGGTCATTCACCATTTGCGATTTTATTTGCCCATGTTCATGTAATCATTGTGATAGAGGTGTTTCTGAAAACAAATACATGCATGTTTTCATAATTGCATACAAACTTGAACGGTCTCATATTTTAAGAAGCCTTAAACAATTTTTGAACTAATGAAAAAGTCATTGAAATGTCACGGAGTTTGCAATACCAAGTCCAGAAGACATCCTGTATATTCCAGATCTTATCAGTTTGAAATACCAAATCCAGTGAATTTTTTGTAAAACCACATTTTCATAATTGCATACAAACTTGAATGGTCACCTATTCTAAGAGGTCTTAAACAATTTTTGAACTAATGAAAAAGTCATTGAAATGTCACAAGGTTTGCAAAACAAAATCTAGTAGACAACTGTATATTCCAGATCTTATCATCTTGCAATACCAAATCCAGTAGATACCTTGTAAAACCACTATTTCATAATTACATACAAACGTGAACGGTCCCATATTATAAGAGGGCTTAAACATTTTTTGAACTAGTAGAATATCCAGGAGATACCCTACATATTCCACATCTTATCAGTTTGCAATCAGTCCTGCATCACGCATGCGGGGTTCCCTAACATTTGTCACTGTTTGGGTATCATCTTGTATTTCAGCCACCACGTTTCAAACTCCAACCAACTTGCATCACTCTGCAATCACTTTGCAATCACTTTTTCCTAATGTTTGCACGCAAGACATCGCAAATGAGTCACGAACGTGTAACTTTCTCACACTTACACTCCCATTAGCGATGTAAAAAATTGCATGTTTGTTGCGTTGCAATGTAATTATGATAGATGGCGCTGGGATTTCTCAGGTCGCCCATGGGAAGCCCGAGTTTCAGTATTCCATCTTCCGATTTATGGAGCAATAATGTGTCGTTGATGACCTCGCTCAAATTAATGGCATTCACACAGGCCCATGTCTGCGAATTCGCAAGGCTGCTTCTGGGATCACCTCAACAGCTGCTCAAGAGTTTGATAATCGCATACATTTCCGGCAAGGACCCATGATTTACTGTTTCGTAGATTCGCCTATTACGTCACTCGCAAATAGCCCCCTGAATAAAACATGCAGGGGTGAATAATGGGTTCTTTACATTCCTGGAGCGATGGGCATGCTTTGCATATCAGCCCTGAAGAAGAACCTCTTGGCTTGCTTGAGTCTTTTCTGCATGCTTGAACAAGAAAAGGCGAAGATGTTTCCAATGCGAGAAACGACTCAGCACTTTTCAATGCAACCCACTCAGTGGATTATGGACGGGCGACCAAGCTCAGCCCAAAAATTGCCATAACTGGGGAATTTTAGGCAATTTTTGCGCTCTTGATCTGATTAGAACTTGTATCGTTCCACGCTTGCGATGCGGGGAACGTCTTGGCGCACTCTTGCGTAAATGAGGACTGAAATTCGTCGACTTCTTGCAGCGACCATGCTGTTGCTATTTCCACAATTACCTTCCAATTTATGATTCGCATTATGCATGCTACAGCTGGCGTCAACGTGGGAGATAAGTGATAGAGGCAAATTCCAATGACGCGCTGAGGAAACGACACTTTCTTAAGCAAGCTCTCTTAAGGACGATTTCTCAAGGCGCAATATGGGGTGCTGGTCCCTTGTTGCAACGCCTCATACATTTTACAATGCATTATAAAATATACTAACTCGTGTGTTTCACAATGTATCTGAAACTACATGTACATACAGATCTTGCAAAAGTTGTGGACTGCATTGAATTGAATGAAATTAATGTATGTTTTAATTTTAAACTTTATTTAATCACCAGTTCTTATTTATTTAGCGAATGTTTTAGATGTTTTTAAAATTCAGAATTGAGATTTTTTTAAACCTTCTTAATGATAATGGTAGAAATGCAAACTGCATTGACTAATATATTTGAAAATGCATTTCCGAATGCATTTAAAAATGTGTTTAAGCAGTTAATGCACAGTGTAATGCACATTATAAGCTTAGTCTGTGAGCATTGAAGAATATGTTGTGAACTGCACTGAAGAATGCATTTTTCAATTATTGCTACCATTAGCATTACATGTGGGTCTTTATGGACGGGCCACATATTGCAGGGTGGCAATCACACCCTAAATGTCCTGATGTCATAAATATTACAATAAAGTCCTAAAACGTTCTGCACATTTTCTTATCAGACTACCTGCACTAAGTTAAATGCTAACATCCTTTAGCCTGGTACTGGTGCAGTTTGACACCACTTTGTCCTTTTACCATTGTATTGTAACATAAAGATTAGTAAAGATTGATGTGCTAAATTGGTCTTTAAAAGCTCTTAATATTTCGCCAAAAAAAGTAATAAAGGCCCTAAATTCCAAAATGTGAGAACTTGTTTGCCACTATGGTATTAGGGGTGTAATCCTAAATAAATAATTTTAATTGAAATTGAATAATTGATCTGCGCGTGTGCATTTGGTTACCAAAACCTGAAAACCCCATTTTGGTAGCCATTTGCGCATGCGCACGCCAATTGATCAATTTTACTTACAATTATTTTTAGGATTGACACCCCCTATATTGACATGGAGCATGTTTTTCGTTAGGGTGAAGACGAATAGCCCGGGGCAGGGGAAAGTTAGATTCTCACAGCAAGAAATTTTCCTTTATACTATGTATTTTAAAACTCGCAAAAGAATGAAAACTTATCTTACCAGTTATTCAGCAGTACTTACTTTAGTATCAGATTGATAGAAATATTGTTTTAGGTCCTCTTCTGTTCCTGTTGTTCGTTAATGACCTGCCTAATCTACTTTCCTGCAACTCTAAATTATTCG
>JAQGAF010005474.1:0-11988 GCA_034687865.1 Kryphioiulus occultus | reverse complement strand
GAGTGCTACCAGTTGAAAAGCCACAAGTTATCAATTCCAAAAGGCAATTTTTCAGCAGAATTAGGAGATTATTACCTAGATGCTGACATGAATGCTTTCGTATGCTCAGAACCCATCATACCATCCAACAACCGACACAGGTGCAATCAGGTTCAATTAGCTTCTGGGCAATTTGCATTAAACGAAGATGGCAGTCTCTACATTAATGCCACTAACACCACAATCAGAAATCCTAGTTATCAAACTGTAAAAAATGGTACGGAAATCAACGTGTGTTTCCCGTTGAGCATACGTTTTCTGAACTGCCTTGTTGAATCAGTGACGATTATTCCCAGTTACCAGTACGATATGAAACCAGGATTGAAGATATTCTACAGATCCTACAACAAATTGTACAACGTAGATGAATATTACTCGCATAACAACGGTGCTGACATCATCGCTTGCTCACCAAAACTTCCAATGGTAGTTCATGCTCTGCATTTAACGTATACTGGCACCAAATGTGTGCTGATATTTTTGGGAGTTTTAATCACATCTCACCACCTAATGGACCCAAAACTGTCAACCCACATCAAGTGCCTCGTTTCTTTCTATATCTGCGGGATGGCATTTTTGTTGGTGACCATGTTCCCAAAAATGGAGTGTTATTCTTTTTACGTGTTAAATTACGTGACTGCTAACACGGCTGTGATTTGGCTGCATATTGCATGTTACGACATGTGGAAGTCGTTATCCAAAATCGAAACATCTCCCAATCATAATTCACTCACCAATGCGAAAGACCATTACAAGTTTTACTGCATAATATGTTTTGGCACGCCCATTTTGATTTGTGTTGTTACCGTCATTGTAAACGAATTCTACGTGGACAACAAACTACTTTCGCCATTTGTAGGCCTACACAAACATTGCTGGTTTCGTGACAAGTGGATTTCGTTAAGCCTTCATTACGCATTAAATATTATCCTATCAGTTATCAACGGCATATTCTTCGTCTCCATAGCACGTTCCATTTACGGTGCAAGTAAAGGGATAGAACTTGTCAACAAACGCATTAAGCAACAAATGTAAGTTTATAAATACAGCCTTGCAATGGACAAAATTATCAGGCATCCTCTAAAAATCTTTATTCCATAATATATGCAAAAATGGTAATGTTCACGTTGTAGTTGAACCTGTTGACATAATTAAGTCGAATACTTGAGAAGCATTTCACTTTAAGTAATGAAGACACGAACCCAATAAAAATATCAAGATTGGTCAAATGTTTGCTTAAGGGAGTTCGGAAATGCAAACGAATTAGCAGGAACAGACGAATACTTCCAAAAATCAAGCCTTTACACAAGAGTCATGTTTCAGGTTGCTTGCTCAAGTCGTAAATTTTTACAACTATCTTATGAAGATATGACAAACTTTTTTTCTGGTTATTTTAGATTTAGAAATACTGTTCAACTACAACGAGAACAATGCCATTTTTGCAGATATTATGGAATACTGGCGATTTTTAGGGGGCTCCTAATAATTTTGTCCAAGGTTATACACATGTACGAGTTTTAAGGATACCAACTTTCTAAGATAATCTAAGACATCCATGTATAGGATTAGAAATTAAAAATTAATTTTAATTCTTTTTTTTATCCCATGGACAGGTGGATAGTTTGCTTCAAGTTATACGTCCTTATGGGTCTGAGTATGATAATAGAAGGCATATCATGGAGTGTTCAAGAACACTACAACTTCCCGTTTTGGTGCATTGCAGATGCTTGCATAAGCTTTCAAGGGGTAGCCATCTTTTTTGTGGAAATCAGCAATCCAGGCACGTTTCAACTAATGAGGAATCGATTTAGAACGAATTTTGAAAAACTAACGAAAACGATGTTTCACTTGTCAGAACAAAGAAACCCTCCACAATGACGTGTTTTTTATACAGCAAATGATGACTAGTGAACATAAAGTTTACATTTTTAATGAATGCCATACACTTGGTGCACTTACAATGTAATTGAAACATTTCTTCAACAACTTTTTCATTGTAGTTGCCTTTCAATTTTGCTCATAAACATTTGCTTTCAATTATCCTTTCTGTTTGTCGTGTTTTCTATCTCTTATCAGAGGGGCCGATATACCGTAATTAATTTGCCAATATCAAGTCCCTATGTTCGTTAACATTTCTTACTACGACTATAAGTCACGAACATATGAAAGGGACATTATACGCTTGCTTGCAAAAAAAATCGACTCGCCTGCATGAATCGAGCAATAATGTGTTTTTCTCAGCAACCAAATGTCCGATAAAATGCATTTTTGCATTATTTATGACACACGCATTATTGTACCCCTGTGGCTATAAGTGTTTCTGAATACAATTTGAATATTAGAGCTTAATGAACACACATCCAGACATATTGTTAATTAATGGTTTCTCGATAAAATGACCACTACACCAGAAGTAGCGGAACAAGTTGTACACTATTCTCCAGATAAACTCAGCAGAAATCCTTTGCACACTAAGCGAATTATAAAGAGGAATAAATTGACTACAAAACACATTTTTCCGATTTTAAATCCCCACATTTGGTTTCTGAGAAAAAACACATTTTTACTCGATTCTTGCAGGTGAGTCGATTTTTTTCCACACAAGTGTAGATACTGAAATTAATTGGCTAATATTATATTAAGCTCCCATTTTCAATAGTATTTCTTACCAAGAATAAGTCACGAACGCATGCAATCACTTAGTCCCGTGAGAGGTCGCTGTAGGCAGGTTTTATTTTACAATGTATTTGCAACAGTACATCCCAAAGGGACATTAAGACAGTTAAAGAGTATAATTAGTTAACATAATTATTTCCTTTGAAGTGAAAGTCCCCCGCACTGGCACCATATACATGTAATATTATTAATACATGTGCAATAAAACAAATTGATACGAGATTGGCCCAATTTCAAAACTAACTACCTGATTTTTAAGTTGTGGGATCCCCAAACTCATAGTTGAAAGGAGTTCTGCTACTGGATACGAGACACCAGTACGAATTTAAGATAATAAGTAGTTTTCATTTTAAGACAGAGTCAACTAGGAAATACATCGTAAAACATATTCACACCGAACATTTGTTTGACATCAAATGGCACACGGTCAGCAGAAATGTGCAATAATATCAAAGTTCTTCTCGTTCGTATTACTGTGTCAGACATCATATCAAAAATCAACTTCAAATGGAGTTCTAATAGCTGGTTTAGCAAGACAACCACCAAAATTTGGTATTGCAGAAAGCATGTTCAAATATGTCTGCAACGTGAACACCACATTTCGGATTACAGCAAGTTGCATGCAGGTTATAGTGAGGAATGCTGACATCCAATATGATGTTTTGAGAGAGGAAATGCGAATCCAAGGAGAATATAACAATGGAGCAATCTTCAGCTTCAATAACTCAGGACCAGAAAACCAAAACATTTCATACTGTTTCCCATTATCGCCACAACTATGCAACTGTGATTTGAGGAAGTTTGGACCAGATTGCTATCAGTTGCAAAGCCACAAACTAACAATTCCAGAAAGCAATAATTTTTCAGCAGAATTGGGAGATTATTACATCGATGCTGACAGTAATGTATTCGTATGTTCAGAAGCCATCACACCGTCCAACGACAGACCCAGGTGCAACCAGGTTGAAATAGCCAGTGGTCAATTCACCTTCAACGAAGATGGCAGCCTCTACATAAATGCAACAAACACAACCGTCAGAAATCCTAGTTATCAAATTGTAAAAAATAGCACGAAAATTAACTTGTGTTACCCACTAAGCATCAGTTTTCTGAACTGTCATGTTGAAAAAGCTATGTTTATCCACAAATATTTGTACGACGTAAAACCAGGACTGAAAATATTCTACAGAAGTTTTATAAAACTGTACAACGTAGATGAATACTACACCAACAACAACGGTGAGGACATCATAGCCTGTGGACCCGAATTTCCAAGAGTAATTTCTATACTGGCATTCACGTTCCTCGGTGCAAGATGTGTTTCAATGTTTCTGGGCATTTTAATCATATGCCATCACCTAATGGCACCAAAATTGGCAGTCCATATCAAGTGTCTCGTTAGCTTCTATATCTGCGGGATGGCATATTTGCTGGTTACCATGGTTCCTGTCATAGAGTGCTATGCCTTTTACGTGTTGGTGTACCTGACCTCAAACATGGCTATGTTTTGGTTAAACATTTCATGTTACGATACATGGAAGTCGTTCGCCAGGATGCAAACAGCTCCCAATCAAAATGCAGTTACAAACACGAGAGACCCTTACAAGTATTACTGCATCATAGGTTTTGGAACACCCATTGTGATGTGTATTATTACACTTATTATAAACAAATATTATTATTTGAACGGGGTCACCTTGCTTGCCCCGTTTTTCGGTCGAAACAACACTTGCTGGTATCGCGACAAATGGATTTCATTTGGTCTTCATTTTGCGATACACATCATCTTATTGCTGGTCAATGGCGTATACTTTGTCTCCACAATCTGCTCCATTCACGAGGGAAGTAAAGGAACAGAACTTGTCAACAAACGCAGAAAGCAACAAATGTGAGTATATAGTGTAAATGCACATTTTAAGGAATATCAAAGCTGTCAAACTGCTACAAACGCAAAAAAAAATACAAATACAAAAATATTACAAATCTTAATGGAAGGAATGCTATATGTATTGCTTGTTTTATCTAAACAGGAGATATAACTCAAATTGTCAACTTCCCACACAAATTATCAAATCTATTTCCCTGACTAACTGGCAACTTGCAGTTATTTCCCTCACATTCCGTGACATTTTACATTAAATTTCTCACAATATTAGACCGCAAAAATAGTACGGTCGCAAAACAAAATTTAGGCGAAAATTTTCGGAGATTTAGATAATAAGTAATGAATTTTAATATTTAGTAGCGAAATTAATATTGAAGTAAATATAACGGGAAATTTTTTGTGAAAAATAAACTAGGTGTTAGTCTATATGTTGCCATACAAAAATTTGTTTAGCAATACATGTAGTAATAACTCAGGTTATTAAATAGGCGTTTAAAAATATTGAAACACAATTTCCCTGACATTTTCACGAATATTGATGAATTACCTGACATTCCCTGACTTTCCAAAAAGTGGGAACCCTATAAGGAAACAGCAAATTTAGCTAAGAAACTTTGGTTACATTGGTAATTTCACTACCTTTTACACCGAATTTCTTGTTATTTGTGTGTTAACCAATTACCAACTATGTAAAATATATTATTTATTTGGCGAATTTCCATGACTTTTCAAAGTAAACCTTTCCCTGACATTTCCAGGTTGTCCAGGTACCCTGTGAGAAATACTTATGAGGAAAATGGTTTGTACTAAACTATCTCACAGGAAGAAAGGAAGGGCAATCGAAATATTCAACTAGTTTCCATAAAGCTGAAAACAAACCAATGGCACTAAAGCTTAAAAAAATCACACTACTTTTCATTAATTATTATTTTTATGCTTTTTTATTTAACAGGTACATAGTTAGCTTCCGGTTGTTCGTCGTTATGGGCCTGAGCTTGATTACTGAAAGCCTAGCATGGAGTGTTCAAGAGCAGTACAACTTCCCATTTTGGAGCATTTCAGATGCTTTTATAAGTGTGCAAGGGATAGCCATATTTTGCGTGGAATCTAGCAAACCAGGCACGATTAAACTAATGAAAAAGAGATTTCGAGCCAATTATGAAAAACTGAAGGCAAGGATGTTTCATTTGCCAAAATAAACAACACCCCATTTGTTTCTATCCATATAATGCTTACGTGTGATCATAATACGTGTATTTTCATTCATTTTGTAAACCAGGATAATTGTCATTTGTATTTCAGCTCATTACTTTAATAGCTGGAAATAACCGCATTTGTTTGCAACAAAATTAATATGCAATGGAGTTGAACTGCATTTAAATGAGGTACAGTAAACATTTTTATCCAGGCCAATTAGAAGAAGTGAAGTATCGACAAAAAAATGAAGGTACCAGCAGGATGATAATGTGGATTTTACTATATTCGTAAAGCCATTTACAACACCCATGGGAAACGTTTCCTAGAAACATTGTTTATGGAAACAAGTATCTTCAAAATGTTTCCACATGTCGAACAAGATTACAAATTTCAGCAAACATACCGAATTAAAGAAAAAGGCCTCAAACATGTTTCCATGCAAGATTTATGGAAGCATTTTGCCCAAAAACTATGGACAAAAAGTGTGGACAATGTCTACGTTTTGAAGCACCTTCAGAAGACTACTGAAGTGTTGAAGATTCTTGAGGCCAGTCAGCAATTAAAGTGTGGACAAGGGCTTAAGTTTTGTTGCAACTTCAAAAGACTTGAGAAGTATTGAAGATTTTTGAGGCCAGTCAGCAATAAAAGATACAATTATTTTCAATGAAGTTACTTTAGTTTAGTTTAGAAACACGTGGTTTCAATTAATGTTCCTTAGTGCAATGAAAGTAAACACGACCAATATTGTCCATGCAGTACCGCCATTTTACTGCAAATCTCCAGAAAAGACATGGTTACAAAAACTAATACGATATTGCACGATCAGTTTCACAATCCTCGCAACTTTTAGATCCAAATTAGTTTCTTGCAACATCCTAATTAAAGTTGTACGCACTTATTTCGAGCATGATGCATTGGCCAGTTCGATGGCAAACCCAAAGTGAAATGTTATCATAACAGGACATCAACACAAAGGAACTTCGTGCAACTAAGAACCCACAAGTCGACCAATTGCTGTTGCGACAAATGTCAGATGTCGTGTTTCAAACTTGTCTAATGAGAACACGCCGGATAAACCCCTTTGTTTATATGATAAGAAAATAAGATAACGAGGAAATTACGTAGGTGGAGCAATGTGACTCTGCAATGGGGTATTAATTCCAATCATCGCAGCTAATGTACAGTGTCCAATGGTCGGGCAACCCTATGAATGACAGGGCATTATGACGTGACTTGAAATTTGTCAACAAGGATAATTTAGCAAACTCTTGGCTGAATTTCAAAAAGTTGGAACCTGAAATGGCCGGAGGGTTTTGCCCTCTTCAGGGAAGCGAACTTCATGTCCAGCTTGCGAACGTGTAGGTCTTTGGATTTCAAACTGGATACCACATTGGCAACTCATTGCACGGCAGTCATGACAAGCGCTGAAAACAGCAAAACATACAAGCCAATCGTGGTTCTAATGTTGTGTTTGCTAATTACAAGTTCTGGAGAGCCACTGGATATCACAGACAACCTTGTAACAGACTTAACTGCAAAGCTTCAAAGTGTCAAATTTCCAGAAGTCATTTCCAGAAGTGTTTGCAGCGAAAGCACAACCATCCAGATTCCTGAGTTGACTGCGAGGATTCAAAGTCTCGAATCTCCAGAACTCATTTCCAGAAGTGATTGCAACGAAAGCACAACCTTCCAGATCCCAGAGTTGACTGCGAAGATTCAAAGTCTTGAATCTCCAGAAGTCATTTCCAGAAGTGTTTGCAACGAAAGCACAACCTTCCAGATTCCTGACAACTGCATGGATGTAGCGCTGACCAATGGTCACTTCCAGTTCGACTTTGACCGTCAGGAGCTGCTCGTAAACCTAGGCTCTCACACCCACGACACAGTGTTCAGCTACAGATTTGCCGACCCCAACAACGAGACAGTTCACTTGTGTTTTCCCTTGACCCCGCAGCTGCTAAACTGCCCTCTACGGCGTTTTGGGCCAGACTGCTACGAGGTCAACCACCACAAACTGACCATCAACGGCACCAACTTTTCCGCTGAGTTGGGAGACTACTACCTCGATTCTGACAGCAACGCATTTGTGTGCGCAGAGTCCATTTTGCCCTCCAAACACCGTCAAATGTGCAACAATGTCCAGCTGGCCTTGGGACAGTATGCCATCAACGCAGATGGCAGCATTTACATCAACGCGACCAACACCAGCATCAGACATGCTCAGTACAAAATGGATGAAGTCGACAAAAGTATCATTGTGTGCTACCCTCTCAGTATCCCATTCCTGAACTGCATGGTCAACTCAGCAATGCTGCTTCACAACTACTTGTACGACAATAAACCAGAGCTTAAAATCTACTTCAGGAGTTTCAGAGCCACTTACAGAGTTGACGAATATTTCTCCAAGAACGACAATGGTGCAGATTTCATCGTTTGCGCACCAGAAAATCCTCAAGACGCCATCATATTGAAGTTCATCTACAACACCATCAAGTGCGTATCTTGTGTCTTGGTCACGTTGGTCATCAGCCACCACTTGATGGCCCCCAAACTGACAGTGCACACAAAGTGTCTCGTCAGCTACTACATCAGCGGTGTGGCATTCTTCGTCTTCACACTGATTCCAGTCATGGAGTGTTACACATCTTTCGTGACCATCTACCTGACATCCAACGCAGCTGTGATTTGGGTGAACATAACCTCGTACGACATCTGGAAATCATTCACCAAACTGAAAAATTACCCCAACAAAAATCCAACCAAAAAGAAATGTGACTTATACATGTATTACTGTCTGCTGGGCTGGGGGGCACCAGTACTGCTTTGCGTCATAACGATTGTTTTGGACAAATATTACAGCATGCAGAACATACTGTTCTTGTCCCCACTTGTGGGTCTCAATTACAACTGCTGGTATCACGACAAGTGGATTTCGTTCTTCCTACATTATGGCGTGGTACTCGTCCTGTCATTGGTCAACGCAATTTTCTTCCTGCTTACTGTCTACGCCATTCACAAAGGAAGCAAGGGCACAGACATTGTCAACAAACGTCTCAAGACACAAATGTAAGTAGTGGCCCCAAACTTTGTTATACACTTGGGTGTAAAAAAAATAGACTCACCTGCATGAATCGAGTAAAAAAGTGTTTTTCTCAGAAACCAAACGTCGGATTTAAAATCGGAAAAAATGTGTTTTGTAGACATTTTATTCCTGTTTATAAATCGCCTAATTGAATAAAATTCCCTATGCACATTTGAGGAGCAAAATGTCGAAATTAAAGCAACCCAAATTTGCATTATTTATGACATATGCATTCTGAATGCAATTTGATTATCATAGTTTAATGAACACACATCCAGACATATTGTTAATTACCGTACTGCTTTCTCGATAAAATGACCACTATACACCAGAAGTAGCCGCACAAGTTGTACAGTATTCTCCAGAGAAACTGAACAGAAATCCTTTTCACGCAAGGCGAATTATAAAGAGGAATAAATTGTCTACAAAACATTTTTCCGCTTCAAAATCGGACATTTGGTTTCTGAGAAACCAAATTCATGGAGGTGAGTCGATTTTTTTGCACGCAAGTGTAGTTTAGCATTGCAAAAGTATTTTGTTTTTAAAATTGAATTGTGAATAATAAGCGGTTGTTAACGCATTAGAATAATATAATTTCGAAACAAAATAAACAGAATTATTAATGGGCTTGTGTATATTTGTGAAACAGACGGAGTCAGGTGACTCACCATCGACCGGAAATTTGTTCACGGATGATCTAAGTGATCCAAAACAAATTAAGTCACGTGACAACATCTAGTACACAAATATTCTCAAGATCCTGTTTGGACTCACGCCGAAAGTCTCGCAGTAAACATAGCTGTAAAGATGCAAGGGTTGACAAAATTCTGTACTTGCATTAAGCAGAGGCATTTTATAGACATTAAATAAAGGCATTTTTTAGACATTGATTAAAGGCATTTTTAGACATTACGTAAAGGCATTTTTTAGACATTACGTAAAGGCATGTATTAGACATTCAAGATCATTGTATAAAACAATAAAAACAGGGCTCTCACAGCTTTAGCTTTAATGACAAAATCCCCCAGGTTTCCCAGGTTAAAATTTGTACTTGCTCTTAGTTATCACATCGACCAATAAAAAGTAGAAAGAACATGCCCTTTAAAATAAATGTTTTAATCAATAATTTTAAAAAAATCGCATTTTCATCCGTATATTTTAGAATTGAGAACGTCATAGGCAAGATTTTTGAAAAACTTTGGTGGAAATAAGGAATTTCAGGTGTAATTTATAGGGTTTTTCACAAAAAAGAATTAAAAATTGAAATTTTCCAGTCACAAAATTGAAATTATATAATTATTTGAAAGTTTTCCCTGACTTTCCCTGACCACATTTCATTTCCCTGGCGGTATGAACCCTGATATTGCCACTATGAAAATACTCGTTTTTATTTCCTCGTATTACGCTTCAAAATTATCTGAATTCTGCCTAAAAGTTTTTTTTTATCACATACAGGTACATAGTACGGATCAAGCTGTTTAACCTCATGGGATGTGTCTTGGTAATGGAAGGCATCACCTGGTGTATTCAAGAGCACTTTGACTTCCAGTTTTGGTACATCGCTGATGCTTTTATAAGTGCGCAAGGGTTTACAATATTTTTTGCGGAAACATCAAAACGAGGTGCCTTTAAATTGATGATCAACCGATTTCGACTGAATTTTGGAAAACTGGTCAGAAAATGGAACCTTTCCCTGATTGTTAGGGCTTCATCTCGAACAACGAGTTCACGAAGAACTACATCAGACACACCAGTTAATGTATAATTCGGTATCATAAAGCTGAATGGGAACAGTTTAGCAATGTTTTAGTAAATCACTTCAACAGAATTTTGATCATTTTTTAACCAGAAACATCCACAACTGCGGATATACAGTAGTTGTATGTCATGCAAATCTTAAGACTGATTAGAACTATTCTTCAAGATTGTAATTTGTTTGTTACATGTACAGTGCACACAGAACATATACAGTATACATGTATTTTAAAATATGCAACGGAAATACGGTTATACAATTGTATTAATTTAATTTGCTTTCGTGAAATTGAACGGATCCTGTTGAATTAACATTTGTTTGTATGCTAAAACGTGGCTTGTTATACAATATTTCGTTTTACGGTCTACTTTTCAAGAACCTATATAAACCGTAAAACGAGGTCGGTGTATTTTAATAAAAAAAATAATTCGTTTACATGCATTAGCTGCATTATTTTTAAAGCCTAAGATAGAAGAAAACGCCATCTAAACATATACAAAATTTGTCAACACCTGGTAATTACGGTATTAGCAAATACATGACGCAATTTCAACTTACAGTGTAGCTCTTTCACAACTATTGGCAAATATAATAGTTGATAATTATTTTGTTCCAGTTTGAACGTTCACTCTCACATTTCGTAAACCATAAAATCCTTTGCCCCCTTACAGCTTCGGGATCTTTCCTTATATTCCACATGTTTAAATTACTACATTTTTCAGGAATATCTTAATATCATATTCTAGGGCTCGAACCAAAATTTGCAACTCAATTATCCTGACTTATCCAATTAAAAACATCAAATGTAAGTAAACTTAACTTCATTTTCGACCCTTTACCCATTCAAGTACAATCTAATATTTGTAAATTTTTTCACATGCATATATTTGATTTGTTTCACAATTTTTATCTAATATTTTTCAGAAAAAAAAAACGCATTTTCATTCGCCACGACCCCGCGTATATTTTAGAACTGATAACGCCGTAGGCAAATTTTTTACAAAAACTAAACCACAAAAAATGCTAAAAAAATATACAACAATGCCTGTAAATTAATATTTAAGAGAACGCCGTAGGCAAAATTTGCAAAAGAAAATGTTTTCCTGATGCGATTTTGAAGACATTCTTACAAATATTAATATTCAAGAGAATACTGTAGGCACTTTTTCGTTTAAAAAAACTTGTTTAAAAAAATTTGACACGGTTCCCCATCAAAAATTAATAAAGAAACTCAAAGCATTTAGCATTAATGAGGGGATATTAACTTGGGTCGAGGCCTTCTTATCCAATCGTAGACAGAGGGTAATTATAGATGGAAATGTATCCGATTGGGTCCCTGTGCAATCTGGAGTG
>JAQGAF010005473.1:0-11989 GCA_034687865.1 Kryphioiulus occultus | reverse complement strand
AGGTGGTCAAAATATGAAACGAGGCTTGTACTGTCACAGAATATTAGTTCTGTAAACTGCATATATACTTGCATTTTACAGTAATCATTCATCATTCACGAATAATCTTATTATAATGTTCATAATACAGTACCTGCATTGCTAATGTGCTGCAAATTTATCCAGCAGTTATACGTATGGACAGTTACTGTTCATGGTAGTTCAGTATAAGTGTTGTGCATCCCACATGGGAATTTGTATCACAACACGAAATACATTTGGTAATGTAAACAAAAAAAATCATTTGACTAATGCATTTTACAATGCATTATAAAATAAACTGACACGTGTATTTGAAACTATATGTACAAGTTGTGGGCTGCATTGGATTGAATGAAATTGATGTATTTTTGTATTTTAAACTTTATTTCATTGTGAGTTCTAATCTATTTATTGAATATCTGCGATGTTTTTAAATTCAGAATTGAGATTTTTTTAAACCTCGAAATTATGAAATATATAGCAAGGCTGTTAACATTTTACAATGCTGTAATATAATTGTAAAATGCATTCTTCAATGCACATGAATTAAGCTTACATTACAGTGTGTATTACATAATACATTCTTCAACACACAATAATGCATTCCCTAATGCATTACTAGCTGCTTAAAAACACATTATAAAATGCATTCGGAAATGCATTTTGAAATATATTTGTCAGTACACTTTGAAACTAAATTTGTCTCAATCTACGTACATTTAAAAATGTATTTTCCATTACAAGTCTTATAATGCATTTCCAGATGCATTACCATATCATGTGGGAAGCAGCCAATAAATTTAATCATCCATGACTTTACACGTTGTGACCATGCTGGACAACATACAGAAAGTAAATTACTATTGTGTCTTAGACCAAGTGATCCACATACAATGTACGGAGGTGCAGGTGGTCAACATGTAGAGGTCCATTGAGTTAATGTGGTGACTGTCTGGTCGCTTAAAATGTTGTCAACATAGGAAGGTAGTCACATGTGGAGGTGGTCAACTTTGAAGGTTCTACTGTAATTAGTCATGGAAAAGTCATGAAATTTGCAATACAAAAAGCCTGGATTGAAGGTAACTAGTAGGTTGTTTATTTCAAATCGACTTATTCCGAATTGCTGTTTTAAATGCAAGAGCCTGTGTGACAGTGCTATAAATAGAAACAAACGCGTAAGAAAAATTGATCCATTTTTAGTAAATCCATTTTAAGAAATCTCATTTAAGTAAATCCTAACTTTGCCAATTTAATGTCAAGATTGGAAATGGCTGATTGCTAGTTCTCGCAGATTTCGATTTCTGAATCCTAATGTGCTGACTCGACTGTTGGATGGGATTTTTGATTTGCTTGCTATCATTTTATTGTAATGAAAAGCGCATTAAGCCATGCTGAGTGCTTTTTCAAGTGTCGTAGCGCCCCCTTTTAGGAAATTAGGCGGTGACAGTAGCCTACCACTCATCGTGATCCAGAAATCATCCTTTTTAGTGTACCTTAACCATAGTCCAAACGAGTATTAGAGGCCCTTAACGACATGCCTAACTCCGTGACCCTTTCCCGAATGTCTTTTTCATGCCATTTTATACGAAAAGAAATTACAATGCTCGGTTCACTCTACACTCAAGAGCGACATTTACTGTAGTTAACCGAGTTAAAACCGCGCAGAAATTTCCATTTAAATCGCCAATTTCTCTGGAAAAACTGAAAAAAAACCTGAAATTGGCACATGCAAATGCGAGAGAAAGCAATTGGTGGTGGTGGGTGCACATCGTGACACTACCAGACAACCTGTTTCAATTCTATATCATTCACTCTCTAATCATTACGTTGAAGGAAAACCAATTTTCACACAGAGTTCACATACCGAATTGTTCGTACAAAATTGCAAACTTTTCAAAGCGATTTTGACAAATCAAACAGTAGACCAAGAATTGCTTTATGTTGAGTACTGAGGGCTGTTTATTTCATCTACAATGTCATTACTAGAAGTTTTGCGTTAGCTACAATAGAACCTCTGTAAGTTTGCTGTCTCGAATTGGTCAACATAAGGAGGTCTAGATATGGAACGAGGCTTATACTGATACACGATTTTAATTCCGTTAACTGTATGCACAGTAGAACCTCTGTAAGTTGACCACCCAAGGGACTGTCGCGAGGTGGTCAAGCTATGAAACAAGCTTATATTGACATAGGATTTTAATTCTGTGAACTTCATGTACTGCAAGTACTTAACATTTACAGTGATCATTCATCATTCATGAATATAATCGTATTAAAATGTTCATAACACAGTACAGTACATGTACCAGTATTGCTAATGTGCTGTAAATGTATCCAGCAATTACACGTACAGTACAGTAGGAGTATTCAAGGGGTTCAAAATGAACTCTTGTACTTCTATAGAGACAGTTACTGTTCAGGGGTGTACAGTATAAGTTTTGCAGGCTGTCAATAAATTTAATCACCCATGACTTTACATGTTGAGAACATGCTGGTCAACATACAGAAGGAAATTACTATTGTGTGTCATAGTCAAAGTGGTCAACATAAAAAATACAGAGGTGAAGGTGGTCAACATGTAAAGGTCGCCTTCCATCGAGTTAATGTGGTGAACGTCTGGTCAGTTAAAATGTGGTCAACATAGGGAGGTGGTCAACTTTGTAGGTTCTACTGTATTCCTACACTGTATATGCCCAAAGAAGGCAAGGAAATTAAATTGGGACGAAATCGATAAGAAAATTTCAATGACTTTTATGGATGGCCCCTTAATCATTTCATTCAGAGCGGATTACATATTAAAATGGCATGTGGCATATAACAGCTTTTCTAATATCATTCCTGTTGCATACCAATAGCGTCTGGCCCAACGTATTTCTCGTTAAATCAGTGCAATCTTAATATGGACATTTTTCTCTCGAAATTAAGCTAGTTTCGAAGACAGGCCAATCGATCATCTCGATGACAAGAATTTAATATGAAATTGCGGGATGATATGCTCCCAGCCTTCGTTTTGCCATCACTGGATTTGCTTCTGGTTGACATTTCAGCTGCGAAACATTCCAATCAGATAGAAATTTACTCTTCTATAACACCATCTTAGTATATCATTCCAGGATTCGTACTGTCAGATAAAATCAGCGAAATTAAATATGGTCAGGGAAAGTCAGGGAAATCTTGACATTTTGACCATTAAGTCAGGAAAATTCATAATGTCTGGAAATTTGTTGTGGCACAATTATTTTTATTGGTATAAGTATATCATGAAAAGCATTGGAAAATCTGTATTTGTGTTCTACTTTTTCTAAAAATTTCGCCTATGGCGTTTTCATTATCATTTCGTGTCATTATCGTTAATTTTTCTTATGAAAAATTCACCTAAAATGCATTATTTTATTAGAAAAATTTCGCAACGGCGTTTCCGTCATTATGAATTTTTTTTAACATTTCAAAAAAGAAGTCCTCAAAAATGGAGTGTTTGAAATCTAGTGATTTCAACCACTAGTGTTCGCATTGTTATTAATTTAAACTACTTTAAAAATCCAATATTTCTTGTAATATTTCAAAAATTTCCCATATGGTAGTCTTAATTATTAATATTATCACAAAATTGTGGGCTAATTTCATCATGTCGTGATCAGATCTATTATTGCTAAAATCTCCGCCATATGATATATTTGCTCGAATCAAACCTGTAGAAATTGTTTCTTGAAATTGTCTGGAAAACCTGGAAAAGTCAGGGAAATTCAATTAAAGGTTTGGCTAGTCATCGTGACAGAAAAATACAAAAAATATAGTTAATTGTAGTGTTCATTTTTCAAAAATTTCGCCTACAGCAGTCTCTTAATTATTAATATTATTATTTCTTCTTAAAAATTGTGGGCTAATTCCATCAGATCGTGATCAGATCTATAATTTCTAAAATGTCCGCCATATGGTATATTTACTCGGTTCAAATCTGTAAAAATTGTTTCTTGAAATTGTCTGGAAAATTTCAAAAAAGTGCCTGGAAAACCTGGAAAAGTCAGGGAAAGTTAATTGTAGTTAATTGTAGTGTTGTAGATTAATTTAATTTTAATAACACGTCACATTTTTTAAATTGTGACGAAATTAATCAGATTTGGTCAGGGAAAGTCAAGGAAATTGAGATACAAATTTTGGTATGAACAATGACAAGACAGTGATGGTTATCTGCAGTGATTTTACTTTGAGCTGAAATCTTGTCATGTCCCAATGTTTGGTTAGTGCTGTATTAGAGTAGAAACTAAATTTGTATCAATAGCACCATTCCTGGCAAGATGGTTTCCAGAGGGACAGTATTGACCGACAACGGTCGACTGACCATGTAGCCAAACGTCCACTACTAACTACCTACAGTACGTGGAGCAAATATCCAGTGAGGATGCGTGGGTGGAAGGGACTCTGGGTCTTAGATCACTTTGCTTCTAATTGAATTACTTCCGTTTGCTAACCGTCTCTTGGCACCTGTTTGATGATGCTACAAATTGCATCCTCACAAAACTAAGAGGGGTAAAAAAGCCATGTTGGGTATCCTCAGTAGGGGATAAAAATCCACGGTCTGTCTGATCCGGAATCGATACAGTAAATAAAAGCGCTAAATAGTGTAACCCTTACGATTGTTAAAAGCTATAGAGCTAGACCTCAGTCGTTTATGCGACCCGAATAAAAAATTTACGCTTTTTTTTTCGGAGCGATGAAATTTGCCAGCCTTAAAAAACATTGATAACCGATGCAGAGTGCGGATTTATGACATTGTAAAGAGAAAATTAGGTTTACACGTAGCATATGCAGCTCTGGAAACGAGGGTACTTTTAGTGTTAAATAAAAAAAAAAATATGCTATTACCAGAATTGGTTATAAGGGGTGCGTGTGCAGCATCTTAACTCTAGAGCACAAATTGCTTTTGTTTTCATCTAAAATTTAATGTTTTCGCCTATTAACGGGATTTGATTCTGGCTTTTTTAATTAGATCCTGGGCCTCTGTCTCGGTTTTATTTGCTGGCTTATCGCGCCCCCACACCTTAAATTTGAGCTCTTAAATTCGCGGGGTATAACGCGGATAAACATCTGCAATTTGGAGAAATCTTGTTGAGACTTGCACATTATGCTAAGGATATGAGTTTATGAGATTTAGAGATTCGAATCAACGGATAAGTATGCATGTATGTTGATGATTCTGATTCAAAAGTTTCAATTCAGAAGCAGAAGTTTTAATAAAGAAGCCGAAAGTTTAATTCAATTACATGTAATTTAGGAATTGCTTTTGTTTATTCTGCGAGTTTTTCAGAAAAATAACGGTGCAGTTTTGATCGTTAATTACGTGAAGACTAAACTGTATCTAAGTTTGATTCTTGTTGTGTCATAAACCCTACTTATGTAAATTACATGAAACATGTAAAGAACACGTTTTACCGACTTGAGTTGTAGTTAAAGTATGTACCAATCTATACTTGATCGGGTGCATGGGGTGTTAGTACATGTATAATGCACTAGGTTAACTGACTATCAGACTAAATAATTAATTAATGGACTGGTAATGGACTAATGAAACGCGGAGTAGGGAATTACGGGGAATTTTGAGGTGAATGAAATTTCGAATGAGTTTTCCAAACCCGAATTCATTTAATTTATTTAAAATTCATTTAAAAACTTGCTATGGAATTTCAACTGCCATACTGAGAACTCGAAGTACAGTTCTTCAAAATACAAGCATTGTTTTCTTTTAATTTAAGGAAGTGCATTTGTAGTTAAAATTCAAAATGCATACATTTTAATTGTAGACTGGTCTTGGAATTTTAACTGGGAACTTCAAGGAAAGTTGTTCAAAAAAATTGTTTTTCTTTTACTTTAAGTTTAAATTTTTAATTTAATTTATTTTCATCAACACACATTTATCTGATGATCATTTGTAGGTAAAATTCAAAAGGCCCAAATTTTAATTAAAGCCTGATTTTGGAATTTCAAATAATAACTTCCAAGAGAGTTCTTCAAAAATACGCCAGTTGGTTTTTCATTTAATTAAAAGAATTGCATTTTGGGTAAAACTTCAAATACCCACGTTTTATAGTCTGGTTTTACAATTTGAACTGAGGACTTCAAAAATCTTGTTTTTACGTTAATTTAAATAGGTATATTTGTAGATGCAATTTAAAATGCACAATTTTCACTATTCACACATTTTTAATATATGCGAATAATTCAAATCAGAAATATTTCAGGTTATTCAAATTAACAGAAAAACATACCATAAAAACGTATTCGACTTTACACTTTATACTTAGTATATAAGCTTATAAAAAAACAAAACTTGTACTTAAGAGAAATTGTCTAAATTCAGGAGAAACTTGGTTCCTTTTCAGCTTTTAACTTCTCAATTGTTGTGTAGGTACGTTCTTGTTCAAGAAACTTCTCCTTATTTCGATTTCCTATACCTCGAGTTTGATTTTTATAATTTAGATGCGATTTCTTGAAATTTCAAGAAAGTGGGGCACCTACTTGTTGGGTACTTTTTAATACATTTATTGTCCATGTCCAACATGGTGAAGTGCCTCATTTTCCGTCTTCAATTTTCACCTAGTCCTATCCTCTCTAATGTAATGTCGGTGTTTTTTTTTCCCTTGTCAGTTCACATTATTTTGGTGGACCATCTATTTGATAAATTTAAGCTTCGCTGATCCTTAACAAACGTCCATGCAATACCAGATTCCATCATTTTTAGAGAGGAACATTAGATTACACGAAGGCCCCAATGGAGAAGAGTGAAAGATTTGAACAATATAAGACCGAGACTTTTCCGAGAGATAAATGAGCCTTTCTCTCCGAATTTTAAGCTCTTACATGTTTCTGTCCAAAATATCCAACTCGGATTTGCCCTAATTGTATTTTGTGCATCATTTTTTTTCATATCCTTATTATTGCTTATGATGAACTGAAATGAAATTGCATTGGTGTTTGGCTTAAGCCATCCGCTCCTTAAGTCGTACTTTTGCGCAATCTTTAGTGCTTATGGCCATGGTTAAGCTCGATTGTGATGGTCAGGGTTTTACGTGGGTGTATCTGGGTCGTTTTTCCATATTTCGGAAGTGCACAGCTTATCATAAAATCGTCTGTTGTCTTTAATCATGCATTTGGCCAGTGTGAAAAAGTGTGAGAAAAAATGTGGAAAATTGGGCAAAAATGACAATTTGTGAGAATGAATTTCACGAGAAATGCAGCTTAAATTGAGGAATTCCCCTCCATTCAGGTCCTTAATTTCATAAAAAACGTACTAAAATTTGATTATTTTAATCAGTTTTTTTAATTGCCTGCGGCGCTCTTTTGACGACTAATATTTATAAGAATCTTAAAAATAATGCGTTATGTCTTAAAAATCATTTTCATGAAAATGCACTTGAAATCCTTTTTTGGTCGAATTAGAAAAAAATTCGCTTACAGCGTTATCTTAAACATTGATATTAAATTTTACTCCATACAATTTTTTTAGTAAAGCAATCTAAAATCCACTATTCGTGGTCCGTTTTTGTAAAAACTTACCTATGGCTTTCTCAATATTGTAGGTGGGTTGCGTCCTGTAGTTTGCGATGCACTGTTATTGCTCTTAAAATGACCATTTTTTCAAAGAATATTGGGTAAAAAATATTATAAAATCAGATATTTTTATGTTAAAAAATGTGAAAAACCAGATTTTCATGTAAAAAAATGTGAAAAATATCAAATTCTTGGATGTGAAGAAATGTGAAAAATTGCATAACAACTGCCCAGATGCCTGTAGTGAAAACGACGACAAAACTATTTGTCAAAATGTGTTTTTGGATGTGTTGAGATGCAAAACACCTGTGCAGCAAAGCTTGATTATGCTGGGTTTAATTTTATTTTAAAATTTTCCATACATTTTGCTGAAATACTTGGTTAATATTAAATGAAATACTATAATAATACTAACCAAGTATTTTTTTCAATTTCTTTGATACATTTAAGATGCATTTGTGCTCTTATAGCGCTTGAAATGGATATTTTTTCTAAAATATGTTTAATTTTATTTTACATTTTCCAAAGATTATGTTGAAATAATGGGTTAGCATTAATGAAATGCTATATAAATACTAAACAAGTATTTCTACAAATTCATTGAAACATCATTTAAAAATGATGCACTGTTATCTCTTGAAATGGCTATTTTTTCAAAAATATTGGGTAAAAAATGGTAAAAAAAAACAGACAATTGCACGAGAAAAAATGTGAAAAATACCAGATTCTTTGATGTGAAAAATACCAGATTCTTGGATGTGAAAAAATGCAAAAACTTGTATTTACCAACTGGCCACATACTTGCTTTAATGCATCATTGATGACTCTGACAGTAATATTAGGAAAAAAACTTAATGAAAATTATGTATCTATCTGCTGGGCATATTTCGATGGACAAAATGCAATATTTCGTGTTTGAAAGCTTAAGCTTAATTATCAATTCCTGGATACCCTCGAGCGCCATCTTGTCTGTTTACTGAGTTTTTAAGTGCATCCGACTTTAATGCATTTCACGTGTGTTGTACGACCTGCGGCATTTAATTGAAAGTAAAATAATCCGTGCTCTCCGCATGGAAATGATGCTCTATAACGTGATATTTGCATACGAGTCGAATTTCACTTTATGTATAAATGCATGCGGTGTAGTATGACGCTAAAAGCTAACAGAGTATGAGTGCCGAAATGAAATCTTTAATAGGAATTCGCCGATGCGAGAAGCCAACATTGAAATGTGCTTGACTCCAGAGATTTCACTTACTCGAATAACAGTGCATGGGAAAGTGCGAAATTCATGGGGTTATGGTTTTTACCTAAAACTGCACATTTTCGTCATACTTCCCTTGCTTTAGGGCCCCATTTCGGACTCATTTATACTGTTCCGAAATGATTTTCCGATTTCTGTGACCTTTTCGAGCCTAAGAATGTCACCAGAACCAACATCCCTATCATAATAATGAAAAATCAATTGGAAAAATGAGTTTTCGAGTAAAAAAAGTAAAATAAGGTTGAAAGAGAAAAAACTCTGAATTCAGTCCAACTCAGTACTCTTATTTCAATTAAACTAAAATAAATTTGAAATGTAATTTGGCATCACTATTAAAGCTACTTGACCAAAGTAACTTTTTTACTTACTGCTCCTCAGTCACCTAAGTGAAGTTATGTCCTTAGAGATTACACTCGTGATTTTTCTTCAACCTGCTTCTGCGGATAAGAAATGCCGATTTTTATTATCTTATAGGCGTTGCATAGTTCATAGATGAATTGTGAAATATTTGAAACGCGTTCGTATTTAGATAGTTTGGTGCTAACTAGTTTTACAATTAATTTCATTTGTTAATGTTATATTTTGGAATACGAAATGTTTTCGAATTTTGGTATAACACTGGTATCTTTAAAGATGCTTTTCCTGACAATGAGTTGTTGATAATGATGCATTTTCTGAAGATGGATTGTTAAAGATACATTTTTTTAGAATGGATTCTTATAGGCCTACATTTTTTTTAGAATGGATTGTTAGATACATTTTTTTTAGAATGGATTGTTAGATACATTTTTTTTAGAATGGATTGTTAGATACATTTTTTTAGAATGGATTGTTAGATTCATTTTTCGAATGAATTGTTAAACATGCACTTTTTGAGAATGAATTGTTCAAGATGCATTTTCTGAAAATTAATTGTTAAAGATGCATTAATTTCTGTGAACATCAGTAGTTAAAGATGCACCTTTTGAGATTGAATGGTGAAAATACATTTTTTGAGAATGTATTGTTCGATCCATTTTCTGAGAATCCAATGTTAGAATTGCATCTTCTAAAAATAAATTGTTAAAGATGCATTTTCTGAGATGGAATGATTAAAAATACATTTTCCGCGAATGTATTGTTCGATCCATTTTCTGAGCATTCATTGTTAGAATTTCTTCTTCTGAGAATATATTGCTAAATATGCATTTGCTGATAATGATTTCTCAAAGATGCATTTGCTAAGAATGAATTGCTAAAGATGCATTTGCTGATAATGATTTCTCAAAGATGCATTTGCTAAGAATGAATTACTAAAGATGCATTTGCTGATAATGATTTCTCAAAGATGCATTTGCTAAGAATGAATTTTTTGCATTGCAGATGCATTTTCTGAGATTCAGTTGTTAAAGATGCATTTTCTGAGATTCAGTTGTTAAAGATGCATTTTCTGAGATTCAGTTGTTAAAGATGCATTTTCTGACAATGAACTGTTGAAATTTATTTTTATTTAGGACATGATACGGTTTCTAACTTTTTCTTTAAAAAAAAGAACAGTAGGCCTACAGTATGTCCTGATTGAGTTTACTATAGTGATTATACTGTTTGAAAATAATTGAGCAGCATGTACGAGCACAATATAAGAGTTACTTGATGACGTTCAAAGAATTGAGATAATTGAAAATAATTGAGTAGCATGTACAGTAGCATGAACATTGAAATAATGATAACATTTCTTTTTTTTTCAGATTGTTCTTATTGAAGACTACAGCGACCCTCGTGATTTCCGCCCATCGCCATTACGTCATTCTTTCATTTCGTCATCCGTCACTTCCGCTTCCGGTTCAGCCCAATGTCCAGCGCTGGAACAGGAACCGCTGCAGGCGGAAGAGGAAGACGATTATATCGAGCCGTTTGAAGCGCACAATTTCATAAGAGGTAAAAAAATTGCGTTTATTTTCGCATTAGTATTGGTTTGCAGCCCCAAGGCAAAACGTTGCTTTTCTTAAAAAAAAATTGAATAATATTAGGAAGAAAACAAAAATACGCTATGAAGCCATTCCCGTGAGAATGTGTAATCCAGATATGACTTTCTGATCTTTAAGATTGAGTTAAAAGTGAAATTCAGTCTGAAAAAACATTTGAGATACAGTTTAACCCCTCTCGTAATAGTAAGGTAATAGAGGTAAGTAAGGAACAAAAAGTCTATTTTGATAAGACATGCATTTCTTAATGATGTGCTATGGCCCAATGCTTAGTCTTAAACGATGTCAAAGGTTTGGAGGGGGTAGGGGTTCACATAACTTGAATCATGATGGACTAGAGTAGGGGTCTGTTAGTTGGGTCTTCAGATTTGTGTTAGTATTGCACGAGTTTAACAGTTTCCCAGTACTCAAACCTTTCTATCGTGACCAATCACGAGTCTTTTACTGTGCACAGATAATTTTAGTTGTATCTCATGACCTTAATTCACACTTTGCTACGTTCAACAGAAGGAGTAATGAAATTAATGGAAACATTCAACAACAGTAGAATTTAGTTTTTACACTTGGTTTTATAAGCTGGAAGGTTAACTTCAACAACTTCCCTGGGTAGCAAACCTATACTACTTAAACCTTTCTATGATAACCACTCACGAGTCTTTTGTGGTGTAGCCTACTGATAATTTCAGTTGAGTCACATGAACGAAATTCGCACTTTGCAAGGTTCACCAGGAGTGGCAGTCGGTAGACCCTCAAAAGAAAGGTTCGATTTGGAATAGCATTTTAGTATTATGAAAGTTGGAAATATGTTTTATCACTTTCATTTTTAAAACGCTTTATCTTTGTTTCTAAAACGTTTTGTTTCAATGTATTGAACCTTAACAGAGGCGACATGAAGTTCCTTTAAAGGTTCCCTAGTTGTGGCAGTCGGTAGAACCTTAAAAGCAAGGTTCAATTTGGAGTAGCATTTTAGTATGATGAAAATTGGAAACATGTTTTTTCACTGTCATTTTAAATGTACTTAAAATGTCATTCTGTAAGATTAGAAAGCCTATCCAGACAATTATCCTTACTGTTGTACAGTAGTACTGGAATTTTAATGTAGAAACACTTCGGTCAATTATTTAGGAATAACTATCACGAATGACATGCTATGGAATAACCATATCAAGAAAATAACCGGCTCAGCCAACCAACG
>JAQGAF010005472.1:0-11989 GCA_034687865.1 Kryphioiulus occultus | reverse complement strand
ATGCAGTCATTGGTGTCCCATTGTAGTCACTGAAGATCCACTGTAGTCATTGAAGTCCCAAAGTTGTCATTGAAGTCCCAATGCAGTCATTGAAGTCCCAATGCAGTCATTGAAGTCCCAATGTAGTCATTGAAGTCCCAATGTAGTCATTGAAGTCCCAATGCAGTCATTGAAGTCCCAATGCAGTCATTGGTGTCCCATTGTAGTCACTGAAGATCCACTGTAGTCATTGAAGTCCCAAAGTTGTCATTGAAGTCTCAATGCATGTAGTTACTGAAATCCCAATAATGTTGTTATTGAAGTCCCAATGCACGTAGTCACTGAAGTCCCAATAACGTTGTCATTGAAGTCTGAAGTCAGGCTGACACAAGTTTTAAGTGTTGTTACGTCCACATTACTCGGCGCGGACACATTCTTTCGTCCTATTCCAGTTATCCCCATCGTTCCATTTCAAGTCAAACCCAAGTTGAAGTCACTTGGGTAGTCAACGTCATCATTTCGCAATAAATATTCATGAACATATGCAATTTGTATTGGCGTTTGTCTAGGTAGCCATGCAGTACACTCCCTAAGCTCATTTTTATTATAATTACAGTATGCCCTCAGGACCATCACCCCCACCCCCATTTTTACCCATCTTAGCAAAATCGTTGGTGGTCGCTTCTGGCCATAGATTACGGTTGAAAATCTGCTTTCGTGACTGCAATTTTAGCTAAATATCCCCTAATGCAAATTTCTCCGGAATTTATGCCTCGTTTCTCCCCCGAGTCTAACTCGAGTAACTAGCCTTCCTGACCCCCTGACCCTTCATCAAAACCTAGGTGCGTGCTGGAGAAAATGCGCAGAAATGTGCATTTTATCAAGACGAAAGTGAATCGAGATTACAACGAAGCCCAGTCACGAACGTGATCAGTTTACCAAAACTGCGAAAATACGTCTTATTACGGGTCACACATTAGAGGTCCAAACAGACAAAAAATTTCTGCTTTTTTTGTTTGCTGATTGCAATTCAACCCTAGTCCATGCAGTTGTACAAACCTGGTCAGACAAAGGTAGAATAAAATCATTCTTTGGTCAGTCCATGTGCCAGTTTTTCACAATGAGGATTCCTGGTCACCCCTCACCCCACTGACACCCCCGTGGTATTTTAAGCAGGATTTTCACATTTTGGGGTTGGGGTTAATGCAGCGACCCCTGGGCTGAATCATAGTTTTTTTTTCAATGAACTTGTGCTCTGCCTCTGTATCTCGGACCTCATCGGTTATTATTACGTAGGAAAAGCTGTCAAGCTGGACAACTTGGTCAAGCCATGAATTATGATTTCACCAGAAGCTAATTATTGTTTATACTGCGCTCGTGTTGTTATGAAGCAGGCTTCCACTGCTTTCAGACTCATTAACAAAACGTGGACATGCCGAAAATGTGAGCTTTTTCATCCAAAGATAATAAAAAAATGTGATGTTAATCTGAATATGGAGTCACTAAAATAAATTTATAATGCAGTGTACGTTTGCCTAAACGTTACCAGAATTTTTTAAAAAAAAAAACTGAGGTTGCATTAATTTCATCTAAGGGGTCATTTTGATCCAACTGACCAAATAGGGGTTAACACTGGTCTTCTAATACTTAAAAAAACTTCGGAACCCTAGCTGTAAATTTATCTTTTTATAAAATGTTAATCCTCTACCTTCCCAAAAAATTGCAATAAATAAAGGACAAACTGATTTTGAAATGATGTTAATATATCTCTAAATTGACATTTTTTAGCTGTACGACTATACATGTATAAGTCAACGAGTATATTGTTAATATTGTAAAAATTGTTAATGCAAATTGTCAAATAATTTTGAATCGCAAAAATACTTTACAACCCAATCAGTTTAAAGTCAGTACTGGAGAACAACTGAGCAGTCACCATATACTAAAGTTTAAAATCTAAATTGTTAATTGTTATACTTTCATAGCTCATAAAAAGGTGAATAACAACGCTTTATAATGTTTATGTAAAGCGTTAAAATAATTTTTAATGTTAACTACACTGTATAAACCAAAATTGCACATCGATTAATACATTACAACCCAATCAGTTAAAATTCAGTACTGGAGAACCCCTGAGCAGTCGGCATACTGAATTATCAAATCTAAATTGTTATAACAGTTGTGGAAATAAAATGCAACCCCGGATAATGTTTCAAGCGTTTGCTGCAGTAGTTTAAATCAAAATTGATATTTCATAGTTCATAACAGAGTGTATAATACATTATAATGTTTAAGTAATACAATAAAATAATTTTTAATGTTAACTACACCCCATAAACTAAAACTGCATCGAATGATACTTTACAACCCAATAAGTTAAAATCAAGTACTTGCAAAATAAACAATGCAAAACAAAATTTTCAACAGGAAATTTAAACTTATGATTTTTTTCAAATTGAAAATTTCATTATTAATTCCATTCATAGATTTTCTAGGCCACTCTTGATTTTCGTGTTTAGCTAACTTTCCCTTACTTTTTCAACGTAAACCCATCTTCCCTGACTTTCTCAATGTAAATCCATCTTTCCGAGCCTTTCCAATTTCGCTGACAATTCCAGGTTTTCCATCTCTTACTCTGGAGAACCCTGTACAAATATTTCCCAGACCAGGGTGACTGGCTAAATCTAAATTAAATTTCCCTGAATTTTCCTGAACAAATCAATTTTCCAGACTTTTCCAGGTTTTCCGGACGGCAAATTCGCATATTCGCAAAGAAAACGATTTATATTTCAGGACATTACGCAGTTATTTTTGCTACTTCGAAGGAAAACCTATACGAAAAAAAAAATTGAAGTTACAGGGTGTATCACGCTTTAAACTTCACACTGATCACACTGTCACTAGAAAGGTCTGGTGAAACCAAGGAATTCCCTAAAAATGAACCTCAAAATAACTCCATCTCCAGGGTGAGCACATCCCCCTCATTATCTGGCCAGCTTTTTGGCAAGGGTAACCCTACCCTACTCCTGGGCCATGTGAAAACCATGAAAACTGGTTGGGTGTGCACCCTAGCATGGGGGTATCGCTCGTACCCCTGGGTGCACGTGTTTCCAACCCAGATTTTTATCTCCATAAATAATCACCCCCAGATTAAGCATTGTCTGACAGTTATAATAACTGCGAGGTAATCTCAGCAGGGCCATTTTCCCTCAGTGTAGGGTAGGGGTGTCTTTCATCTCCCCCTCAACGTTGCATTTTAAGGAGTCCTTTTTCTCTCTCTTTCTCATTCTGCTGAGCTCCCCTAGGGGGACCACTGAATCCAGATCCCAATTTAGGTCAGGCAGATGACATGCGCCCCCTGGGAGGCAAATGCCCAGCCTGGGACATGCTCGACGTCATTACACGTTTAGACTTGAGTGATGAGCCAGTGTGTCACTTAACTTCTTTAAAAATGTAGGTTTGGATGTTTTTTTTTGGTTTCTTTCAAACTTTTTATACTTTCCTAGATTCGTGTGTAGTATTGAAGGGGATGACAGCGAAATTTCAACGTCTGGAACAGTATCCATGGATGCAATACATTTTTCTGAGGCTCATTCAGAGTTGCCCAAACCTGGAAAACCTGGAAATGTCAGGGAAATTGAAAAAGCTTGCAAAAGTCAAGGAAAATGAAATTACTTTGAAAAAGTCAGGGAAATTCAACCCATCAATGTCACATTTTACATGTGGCGAGCAATTATGTAGGAGCAATGAATAATGAAATTTCAATGTACTTGCAGTTTCTCCATTCAAGTTTATCGAATCAAGTTAAGACTGGTTTACACGCATTACTTGAAATAAAAATTCTAGGTTATTTACATGTAGGTAATCTCTTTATGTATCTCTTACATGTACATTGTATCCTCTTTATCCCATTATCTGAAAATGTCAGGGAAATTGAAAACGCCTGCAAAGGCCTGGAAAAATGAATTTACTTCGAAAAAGTCAGGGAAATTCAACACATAAACGTTACATTTTACATACTGCAGCTAGTTATTGGACAAATGAAGTCCAGAGATGGCGAGCAATTACATGCATGTATCAGAAATAAATAATGAAATTGTCAATTTTCTTGCAGTTTCTCCATTCAAATTTATCAAATCAAGGTAAGGCAGGTTTACGTGCATTATTTGAAACAAAAATTCTTGGTTATTTCTTTAATCATCCCTTTATCTATAAATGGGTGTACCAGAGGCTTTATGAGCCTGGTTATTTCCGATGTTTATTGTTGCAAACAATGCAACTCGATGGTCAGTACTAATGAAGACAAGCGTCTATGATCCCTTGACCAGCAATTACGCTGAGAAACTGCTTTTGTGCGAATTTCCTGCGGCAGTTTTATTAAATTACAGTACATCGGTTGCCAGTGCGCCACAATATCGATCTGAAAACGTGGCATATGCGAAAGCACTCTTGGCTTATTTCTCCATTATTAATTAAAGTAGCCCCTGGTGGTGGTATTAGTCTGCCCGCATTTGAATTGAGCTCACTCCTACAAGAGAAATCGATATAATAGCACGCAGTTTGTAAGAATCTGCTTAATTCGTGCCCATAGAATAAGTACATTAGATGAACTCTAAACAAGAATTACTGAGGCGCCTGTCAGTGGTTTTGTGTCAATTTCCTGTTTTAGATATCTCCATACATGTAAATAGATTTATAAAAATTGCATTTTCTTTATAACTGAATTAGCAGAAGACGTGTACAAACAGGCGGATTTACATGTATGCAAATGCATTAGTGAGGGCTATTTTGCTGAAAAATGTATTCAAACGCTATATCAGCCCTACATGTATATCATGTTCAGTATTCATAAGGCTATATCAGCTTTAGCTCATTATATCTTCACCAACAAAAGACCATGTATACCATGTATAGCACTGCACCAAAGAGAGTTAGCAATTAACCATGTGCAGTTAATCATTAGAAGTTAAACCAGCTAATAGGCTGGGTTAACCAAAGGTTTGTAATAAAACGTATAGGGTATAAGTCGCATGAAGATATTATTCATGTACTTACAGATGATGTTTATCAAACAACAAATCGAGTGACATTACCAAGATCCCTTCACTTTGATGAATTTTATAATGTGAAAATCAACGCACGTTTAGGTTAAATAAAACAGCTTTAAAACTACTCGCTCAAGTAATTGAACATTTAATTGATTTCCAGGTTATCTACAGGTTTACAAAATTCGTGTTAACAATCCGTGCAACACAAACTTACTACTAAACCCTCAGGTTAACTTGTGGTTATTGGTAACTCCAGGTGCAAAATAAACCTGCTAACCCTCAGGTTGACTCGTGGTTATATCTCTCATTTAACATACAATAGTGCAACTGGACCTTATCGTGATTTCCCCTAAAGAAACCACAAAAGGAGCCTAAGGCAAAAGGGGTGCAAACATCTTTACCCCTCTCCATGGGCCTAACTATTTCCAGCCATTTAAGTCCTTGTGCAGTATTTCCAACAAAACAACAACTTGAAGGAAGATGCTGATAAATTAACAGGTCCCAATAATATGCCCTTCAAAATTGACACCAATATGGACATACCAACGTTGGAGTATGCCATAGGGGAAAGGTAGGTGGTCTCCCCTCCTCACAAACCAGTTTTAAGCAGCTTATAACATACGGTATGCTTGAAACAAATTTACCCACTCAAAAAAAAAACTGAGTAAAAAACAAAAAATTGCGGACACCCTGTATATCGACTAGAAACCAATCCTCAGAAGAAACCCCAAACCCTAAACAAAATCAGTGATCTCAGCCTTTGAGTTGTACGTTTGAATAAACGGTGAATTGTGGTTTAATGGTTTATGATTGATCAGGGATGGTTATTGGTTAATTTGTAACGCATAATCAACATTTAATAAACATGATCTGTTTTGAATCTACAGCAATTCATTAAATTTTGCTCAAATAAAACAAAAATATTAAGAGTACAGTACATGTGTGATTTAATTTGATAATTATTACTTTTAATTTTGACACAATTATAACTGGACCAATAATAAACAATCATTAAACAGTTTAACATGCACAATTTTAGTTGCTTTTTTGAAAGGTCTATATGGTCAGGTGGTGTGATGTTTTTTGTATTTTCCATTCTAATACTTTTGTTTTTTCACAATTATACCATTATTAAATTGTATCATTGTATCATTTTGATGACTAATTTGCAATTTAACAGCTACAATCAATGTACAAAAATGGCATATGATGGGCTACAAAACTGAAAAATCCAACCCCTTAAATTGTTTGGATAAATGTTGTTTGTAAACCAAAAATCAATGTGTTTTCAACGTGCAATAACTTCCCCATAATAACTTCTACAAGTCGTTGACAGCCAACGTTTAAAAGCTGTATTTATTTTTGGTTGAAAATTGGTTTTGTGCTACTTGGTTATACATGTACATGCAAGAAAAATTGCATTCAATAGCAGATTTGGCCATGTAAAACGAGGAAAGGTCCAATTGTCCATACACTTTTCACCATATTATTGCTAGCAAGGAGTCCTGATTGACATATGTTATTTTCTGGTTGGATATACGATTTTGCTTTCAATTGTGCACCCTGTAATCCGATCGATTTTCCAACAAATTCTACGAGCCCAACACTGCGCAATAACTGCTAGCTGAGCTCCTTCGGTGCTTAAATACATTTGAGTTTCCGTCGCCATGGCAACAGTGTTTAAAGCCAGGACAATCTTTCGGAGCGTTTTGCGGCCAACGGAGAATTCAATAGCATCTACTTGGCTATTGAAATTGATCTATTTATGGGGGTCATTTTAGAAATAAGCTCGGGACAACTCGCAGGTGGTCTGCTGGATGCATTTGCAAAATGAAAACACGAGTATTTTAATATTAATGGACGTGAAACGACGTTAATTCCTCTGTCATTCTGCCGGGTAAAACGCCTATTGAATTACTCTGATACGGGCATTAAGGTCATGTTTCTCAAATTTATGACAGTGGGCGAAGCAATAGCAGCTAGGTGGCGCACCAACCATGGAGTCGTTAGCAATGGCAGAGTTAATGACATATCATTATTTGCCTCGCAATAAGCAACTGACGCATGCCTTCCATCAGTATTACTGTATTATTAACCGCATCGTGTATTATTAAAGCGGCGACTGGTTTATCTTTAAATAATTCTTATTAAAATCTATTTGAATAAAATTCGAATTTCGAACCCATCTACAGTACATGGATCTAGTTAGTAAAACGTCAAAAATGCGGATTTTCGCGAAAATTCAATTTAAACGCCTCGGTTTTTTTAATTGCCAATATCCAGTAACAATTACCTGCTAGTGGAGGTCGTCTTACTTGAAATACGTTGAGATAAAGTTGTAAAGTTTAAGCCATCATGAAAAAAAAAACCGCAATTTTGCTTTTTTTTTCGCGAAATAGAACGTCTTCCTATTCTGGAATCTCACGTTCCACGGTTGGCACGTGCGCCAGCTCCACGCGCACATAACACGTGACCCTTCTCGTCCAATCAACGCTGGCACGTGCTGAGCGACGAATTCGAAACAAAATTCAAACAAAAATTTGAAATAATTTAAAAAAAACCTTACAAAACTACAATCCAACAGTATTTTTGAAAATGAACAAAAAAAATTAAGCACATTTCGATGTCTCCGTAGACACTACGAATGTAATTTCCGTATATACGAATTAGTCGAAGTTCAAATTATTTGCAGTAAAGTAGAACCTGTCTAACCTAATATCCTCGATACGGGTATTACTGTAGTTTGCGCAGTATTTGTTTAGACAGGTTCTACTGTAATCAGTTTGAATGTGATGAGTATGGGTTTATAAAACGTGATATTTACATGTACACGTACAGTATAATGTTTTTCATTGATGGTTCATTTTCTATTTGGGGTTTCCTTGACAGCATGCGTTTATGCCAAAATAACAACGAGAAAAATAGGCTCAATAAAGTCCAGATAAATGAGCGGATGTCACCTACTACAATTCATGAGTTATTTATGTCATTTCCTGTACGTTTCGGGGTAATGTTTCGGGGTTATAGCGTCATTTCCACGCATTTCCTCATCGATAAAACACCTTGTTAATGGTGACTTAGTGAGGGCAAAGGTCAGCCATCAAGATTCGATGGACATTTCTTGGTTGATGACGTCACACTATTAATGTATCGATTTTACGGTTCCTTGGCCACTGCTACAACTTATTGATATTTCCTCACATGATCGTCGTGGATTTAGGTATTAAGATGTTGACGTACTGATTATCATTTTCGTGTCAAAATTGCAAAGCCATCATTAAACTGAAATGTTGTTTACAATTTTATTTGCCGATAAATCCCAGCCATAAATTCGCCTCTCATGATGGTTAATTTCCACTCAGGCTCTAATTCCACGTAGTTTAAGATGCATTTTTATAGGTTTAGCATTTTACTAAAACAAAGCGACAAATGCCACCCACACGCAGGAAGATCATTAATTTTATGGATTAAATTCTGGCACTCAATTGTCGATTTGCATTAATAAATTTACACGTATTGCAGCCTACGTGCGTGCATAAGCATCAAACCATCCGAAATCATTTATGTTATATTGAAATACGATAGTAAGGTACATGTATAATACTGTGAAATTTAATTCACCTTTGTTCATTTCTGCCCTATAGCAAAGACTCATGGAAAAAAAATATGTGGAAAATATATTTTTAAATTATATTATTTATATATGGTACATATATCTAAATTGGCCCAATCCCATATATTGAAATATATTTTTAATATACAGTGTCATGTATAAAATATTAAGTGCAAAATATATTGCATTTTTTCATTAATGCAATGGGGAGAGCTTTGGTTGAGTCACATAACATGTTTACATTAAATATACATTTCCAAATTTGTTTTGCATAAACATTTTGGTAATAATAAATAATGTAGACAAGCAGTATATTCATAATATATTAAGAATATATTTTTCCTAATATTTTAAGAGCATATTTTCAATAAGATATCGTAATATATTATGAAAAATATATTCTTAATATAATGTAAATATACTTTTTTCGTTATATATTATTACCAAAATGTTTCTCATATGTTACAAATATACATTAATTCCTTTTTTTAAATACATGCGCAACATATTAAGAATATATATATATATCAGTATATTTATGATATATTATTCGCTTATAATTATTCCATATGGGATATTCTGTATCTTGGCTACCAGTAGTGTAGGAGAAGTCATAGATTTTCATCAGGGCTGTACTATGGAATGTGTCCTGCTCCTCCATAGACGCAATGAGAAAGTGGGCTTCTCCCAATGGCTCGTAGGCTGCCAGTGATTGCCTGGCGGTTAGGGGCAGCTAAGTAAAATTGCGTTTTTAGGTGAGTTTAGGTCCCCAATATCTTCATCCCCACTAATGCATTTGTAGGATGGCACATATAATGTAATTAAGCTTTAAAAAAAATCATATTTGGGGCTTCATGCACTTACAACGTTGTGGTTTTGTACCCTTCACATAACCATGAAATTATTTACGATATTTTGCAGTGGCTTGAGGCGATTTTAATCTGGAAAAGTGCATTAAAACTAAATTTGTGCAGCTGTCCATGTCCTGAATTACACTGATATCGAGTTTATAATGAAATGGGCATAGCATGATTAATGGATTGGAGGAATTGAACCGTTTCAAAAGGAGACAGACCTATTGAAAAGCTGGTTGGCAAATACATCAGCGTATAAATAATCGATTTTTCAACGAGAAAAATGAAATGAAACTGAAGGCGAGCTACTAGGATAAAAGTAAATAAATTGGTGCATATAAAGGACGCCATTTTTTTTATTTAATCCAGACAGTTTTTGTAAATATTTGAAGAAGTCAAGAAACTACTGTGTATGCAATGGTTCATTTGTTAGGCATTTTATCCTAACATTGTCTGCATTCTACATACATGTACATGGTTTTTCACATGGAAAGAAAATGCATTTCAAATGCATTACGAATTGCAAGATATATTTGTAATGCAGTATATTGTAAATGCATTGGTCGTTTTTATCAAAACACGAAATACATTTAGTAATGTAAATAAAAATGCATTTCATTAATGCATTTTGCAACGCATTATAAAATATTCTAACTCGTGTATTTCACACTGTTTGAAACTATATACTTACAAAAGTTGTGTGTTCTGCATTGAATTTAATGAAATTGACGTAGTTTTGAATTTTAAACTTTATTTCATTACTAGTTCTAATTTATATATTGAATATGTTTGATTTTTTAAAATTCAGAATTGGGATTTTTTAAACCTTGAAATTACGATATTATAGCGAGGCTTTTGACATTTTACGATGCATGGAATGTAAATTGTAAAATACATTCTTCAATGCAAACTGAAAACAATGCACTATGCATTTCACAACATATTCTTAATTGCACATGAACTAATTTTAGATTATTGGTAATGCATTATAATACATGCATTGGAAAATACATTTTAAAATGTGTTTTAAGCAGTTTGTAATGGAAATTGTATTGTGTAATGGACACCCATTACACAATCCATTACATGTGTAATGGACACCCATTACACAATACATTAAAAACACTTAAAAACCCATTTTATAATGTATTTTACAATGCATGTATTATAATGCATTACCAGTAAAAGATTATTATGATGAACACGAATAATTACTGCATTCAAAAATATTTTTGTTGCTGCAATTTGTATTCTATTTTCATTAATTTCTATGAATTTTTATGAAGTTCAACAAAACATAAGGAAAACATCGCTTATGAAAGTGATATTTCATACCAACTTTTATAACATTATTATCTGCACATTTAAATTACCCATGTACATGTAACTTCCTCGAAGCATGCCATGGGGGTTATTGCTCCTTTCAAATGTTTGTACATGTACTGGCATTTTGTTTATCTCTATATCAGTGATTGCGGTGTGACGTATCTATTTAATTTATCTGCAAACACGATAATTAAAAAACAGCTTCCTGAAACGTCTGAAGAAAATCGTTTTGGAAGGAAATTTTCAAACGAAATTGATGCACGAAAGGAAGCCAGCCCAGAATTATCTGAAATGTATTTTTGATTTATCAGACCGCGTTACTATGCTCACGACTGAGTAATTATTGACTTTTTATAAAACACTGGGTTAAATACATTATTTCTTGAACCACTTTTGCACACAAAAATTGTCTATGCGGCGTTTTTCTGTAAAAACTGTAACTTTACTTATCCCTTCATTATTACTATTTTTCAGTAAACATTAACGATCCTGTATTTCTTTAGGAATTTAGGTTGAAATCCATCATTTCTGATATACTTTTCTTTTAATTTCACTCAATTGTACATTTTTTTTCAGAATTATAACAAAATACAACAATAACAACAGCACTACCAAGCCTTTTCAATTTCCCTTACAGTTCCAGATTTTCCAGGTCTGGAGAAACCTTAATTGTAGCATTATAACAATGACAAGCCTTTCCAATTTCCCTGACAATTCCAGGATTTCCAGGTTTTCAAGGTCTGGGGTAACAAACGACAAAATGTATATACAATACCATAAAGGTAAATCATCTTCCATCTTTATACATGTAAAGTTCATGGGTATAATAAACGTGGCAGTGTCGTTCGTTGTCTAATACAGGCCCTATACGGTCAGAGTTACTGACATTATTACAATACTGACAGTAATTTTCCAGAAAATTCGAATTATCGTCAGTAATGAGAATGGAGCATCAATCCATCAGTACTGCACCCATTACACGATCAGTATTAAGGTCAGTGTTTGTTGAAATTTACAGTAATAAAGGCTCGTGTAGGGTCCCCAATGGTTCACGTCAAAAAACTCGACTTTCTTGACCTAGATCTGTGCCTGATGGCCAGACTTTCACTGGGCAGAATTTCCATTCACCAGACTGTTCTCCATTAGTTTGGCCAGTCTATGGATGATAA
>JAQGAF010005471.1:0-11994 GCA_034687865.1 Kryphioiulus occultus | reverse complement strand
TCAGTTAAAATGGGGTCAACATAGGAAGGTGGTCAACTTTGGAGGTTTTACTGTACATAGTCGATTTCACTTGCTTGGCTGTCATCCAGTTCCTATCTGTACAATATAATGACCAACTTTTCTTTTCGTTTGCAGGTCCATTTGTACTTTTCCGCACTGCCAGAGGACAAGATCCCGTACGTGAATAGCGTGGGCGAGAGATACCGCATCAAGCAACTTTTGCAGCAACTTCCACCCCACGACAGCGAAGTCCGTTACTGCAACGGCTTGGGCGACGAAGAGAAGAAGGAACTGCGGCTCTTCAGCGCACAGAGGAAGCGGGAGGCTCTGGGCCGAGGCACCGTCAAGCAATTGCCCGTCACGCTCCAGGTCCAGATGACGTGCGATAGCGTGAGTATTCCAACGAGCTGTTTTAAATAATCTTCACTCTTAATTAGCTGCCATCTCGTGGCTTCCTAGAATAATTACACGGGCGCAATTGAGTGTCGCAAATTTGCGACTGGCTCGCTTTCTTCTTCGTGGTCACCCTTGATGCACGATTACCCCCCGAGGAATGCTGAGTCAGTAAAGTAGCGGCTAATTCTTGCAGATTAAGCCATCCTCGAAGATCTGCATAGTAGGAGGGAAATTGTACGCAACGTTATTTCTTTTGTGTGTAATGGCAGTTTTGTGAAAACTACTGCAGATTGTACACATTTTTCTGAACTTCAACTTTCTTCATAGTTTCCTGGGACTAGGCAGACCACGCGCCAGAGGCGTTAAAACACGCTGAAATTGTTTCTCATGGATTTTTTCACTGTACGCCAACTTTTTTATGGTCGTTCCAAAATAACGACGGGCTATTTGCATGTACATGTATTGCACACCAATTGCTCAACTTTGTTTCTTTTGCTGTTTTTTTTTGTTCCCAGGTCACGTTTGCAAAAAAGCGTCTTCGTTATTTCCTGTAATCCTGAAAATTCTGAGGAACGGGAAATTCATTTTTTTAGGTCTGCTTTGTATTCTGTCCTTGTAGAAGTTGCTTTCGCTCCACGAATTCATTTTCTGATAGCCAAACGTGTTATGCTGTCCGAACAGTGGTCGTTCCAGAGATTAATGGCTTTTGTCCAAAGCCGCTTTGAAGTCGCCCATATCGATGTCAGGCTAGGGTCCAATAATCTGGTGGAAGTTTGGAGGTCCATGCGGGTCAGGCTTTCATGGGCTTGAATGTACGTGTAGTCTTTCATCTACTTTGGCAAGAACATAAACAAACACGCACAAATACATGTACAGTACAATACCGAATGCCGAATATGCAAAAACCTAGATTAGTAGCTACATGTACAGTATGCTAAAATGCCCTGTAGCTTAAACGAAATGTGTGGTTTGGAGCATTCTAAGCTTTTATTTTGATTATCTCTCTAGCGTTTCTTGCGATTAACCATCTGCGGACATTTACTACATTGACAGTATTTTAAAAGTATTTTAAAAGGCAGTTAAATGTAAATGGATAGGCTGACTTTAATGCCTTCGAAACAAATTCGAACATTTTGGCATTTTGGATGCCCTTCAGCTAGGCTTTACATTATACACGTACATGCCTTTTTTAAGGTAGCTAGAACTGCCATGATGCGAGACTGTACGTGCAGAAAATGTGAAGTTTGAATTTTAGTTACCGTGGCAACTGAATCTCATTACGTTTCACTCCCAAAAAGGTGCTAAAGGGGCATCTGGACAATTTGCAAAATGAAAATTGCTAATTACATATAGGCGCAGTGTAAATTGGATTGGGAATAGAGCCAGATATGTGATCGGGTGGAAATTATGTAGTTGCTGGCAACCAGTCCATGCAGCCAACTTCGTGGTTTTAGTTTTGTTGTCAGGTGAATTTCTGCATTTGGTTCACCACTGCAGTGATGAAGACTGTACATGTATAGGGTGATTCAGGCTTTACTTCATTGCTGAAATACTGCTGATTTGATGAACTGGTTGTTAATGCGAAAGCAGAAGATAAAATTGAAGAAAGTTATTATTGAAACACAATGTAGATGGATATTCATAAGTCAACCATTGAATAGTTTGCATTTAAAGTTTTTCCGCAAAAGGAGAATATCGGTATACTTGAACCATTTACATAAACATGTATGCATACCATGATCTCAATATAAATAACATTTTCTCGTTTATTAAAACGCACATGCTAACAATTCCAAAATAGAACGCATTCAGGATTCCCTCTTTCCGGAAAGTCAGGGAATGTCAGAGAAATAAATAGATTGTCAGCTAATGCCAGGGAATTCTTCCAAATTCGTGAAAATGTCAAGGAAATGGTCCTGCATTAGTTTGATTCAGTCAATTGGTTAGTCATAATTACCTTTTACATAAACCTGGAATAAAATCCATAATTTCTCTTATTTATTTTTTAAACAAATATCATATCAAATGTCAGGAAAATGACTGAAAAGTAATTAGGGAATGTCAGGAAAATCGACTGGAGAGTTTGAGCGGGAATCCGGGTTTTGTCTAATTGCATTTCCAGGTTCCCACGTTTTAAAATGTCAGGGAATATCAGGGAAAGAAACAAACACCAGAGAATGTCAAGAAAATTTCAATGAGAAACAGATTTTGCACAAGGCTATATTGCACTTGTTCGATTCAGTGCTGGAAACTAAATACTGTTACCACGACTTTATATTGCCAGAAATTTCAGTTAAATTGCTGAAATGTAGTTAGGGAAATCGACTTGAGACCCCTACTCACACATTGGACCATATCCATTTTAAACTGATGGAATACTTTTTTTAATGACATGAGATGCACATATTACAGTACTTCCACGTGTTAAAATCTGAATATCTTTGGAAGCTGTCATCCCAGCACGCGTTCAGGCTGATAGCCATCTAAATGCAAATAGAGCGCCAGTCTGGAGGTGACCACCACTGGGAAGAACGGACGGTAATCGTGCGTTTATGGTAATGACGTCACGCGTTGGTACAATTACCATTCGTCGCTGTCGCAACCCCACGACCTTTTTTCCGTTTCTCAATTCCATTCGTCTTCCTTGCCTCGGGAGTCTTGGAGGCTCGAATTTTAAGACGTGCGCCGAATGTCTTCCTTCCATCAGCTCGTTTTCTGTTTGTTCTTTCGCCCTCTGCATCCTCCCTGGACCGGACCACGCAGCTTGTTATTGATTGCGAGTCTTGGAAACGAACGAGGTTCTGTCTGAAATAATTTCGATTGACGAACTGCTTGTCGCGTGTGTTTGACTTGTTGGATGTCTTCGGGCAAATTGTACATGACGAATTCCCGACGGAGGAAAGTCGCCAGACAGTTCCACCATAAATAACCCGGATTGAGGAAGCCATCTTACCACGCTTCTTCGAGCCAATTTGTTATTGGCTGCACGAATTATTTAACGGGAAATCGATTGCAATGGTACATTCTCAAGTGTCAGTCTGGTTTTAAATAAATTGTTGTGCTAATAGGTAGCTTTTGACCCAAAATGGCATGCAGCATGCACGAAAAACTGTGCAAATGACCCATTTACAACTTCGAGCACTGAAAATTTTGAAAAAAACACATAAGGCAACCCGAATGGTAGGCTTCCCAGCATGAAAGCTGGGTGTCTTCATGTTATGACGGAATGGTAGCAGATATTAAGTCGAGTCACAACCATAAGCTCTTGTTTGAATTTACCCTTATTAGTGTAATACCTTTATTCAGAAGCATTGTTATGTGGATAGTGAGCGCAAAAGTGTACAACATCTTTGAAGTGATGAAAGCAAATTGTTTACTGTGCATTGAAGTTGTTTAGTCTTTCAGTTACCCACAATTCTCCATTCAGGCGAATTAAAAATTCAGTATGCGGAATATCAAGCATTAGAAAATGATCAGTGTAGCCCGATTGATAACCATGTCAAAACAATTAAAACTGTAATTTTTTTCAATTCATTGTGGAGTAGGGCTATCATTCTGGTTTCAAACTGACAATTGGCTAACTTTAAATTTGTTGCATTGTTGCCAAATTTACACTGAAGTAGAAAACGAACATCCAGAGGTTAAGCCAAACCTGTACAAATCTGATGACAGCGTTACGTGTAAAATAAAATGTGCATTTTAAACAAATAATATTACTTATCATTTTGCATCATTTCGTATCTAGTGCTTTGAAAACTGCATATGTGGGGGCATGTGGGGAAGCCTACTAGTATGTGTTGCCATATGTTTTGCCTAAGGGTTGCCATATGTGTTGTCGTATTATTTGCTCGGAGTTATAAATGGCTGATTTGCACAATTTTTCTTGCTTGATACTCGACATTTGGGACCAAAAGCCGCCTATTAACGCAATTTTTTTTTTACAAAATTAGGCTGATACTTACTTGACAAGTTCCATCGTTAGCGAGATAGTTTCGAAGGCAGAAAGATTTGGGAGGCAGAAATTTCGATTCTGAATGCGCTTTCCCGCGCCCTTTCTTCTTTTACTGCTTTCTTGATAAACATTTTCTCTTAACCCATAATCCGATCAGTAAAAGCTAAGCTACGGTTTCCTTTTCACGTTCCGCATCGCTACTAAAATGCAATAAATGCACCATACTGTACGTGTACTGCTGGCGCGCTTTGGGCAAACATCGCCCTTTTTAGTGGAGTTTAGCAATAAAAAGTTTCGAGTAATTTTCTTGCAAAGGAAAGACGTGATCTTAGTTTATTTTATTTCTAGCCAGGCTGGCTTTTTTCTCCCATTGATCCTCGTATATGCGTAAGTAGCGATCGGTTCGGAGGGAGGGGAAATGACATCATTTGCATACGAAACCGTCTCGGATAAATGCGAGCATGACTGCCTTTCATCGCTTTAATGAAATTTGACACTGTTTTATGGTTTTGCAAATGACTTTTCCAAATTGCGCTGCATAATTATGAATTATATGGAGATAATTAAATTGGCGCACTTGCCTCTTGCCCTTCCCTCTAAAAGCAATCTACTAGCGTAACGGGCGATCGAGCGTTCAAATTTTGCTCCCTATCGAAATTGCCATTGATTAGGCGCCCCAGACGTTATGGCGGTGGGGAAATTAAGGGAAACCTCCGATGTAAAATTCACTTTCGGCAATTAATAGGCGTTTAATTAATAGCTTTCGGTCGTTTTTTATTAGTGGCAAATCGGGGTTCCCTTCGGGATGCTTTCTGGTCCGGCGGATGTTGGTTTTCTAAATACTATATGAATTTCATGGATTGTCATTAATTTCTTTCTAACGATAATGGAAAAATTGGAAAACATGTAAACACTGAAAATCTCAGCGAAATTGATAATCAACCTGATAAACTCAGGTAATTTGAATTGGAACCTGGAATTTTTCAGCATCGACATTTTTATTTTGTTCGTGCATTATAATTCTGATAAATCAGCATGAAAGTGATTGACCTAATAATCAATTCCACCATATCGTCTTGGTCAAGAAGTTAATTCGGCTACGAATGACGGCAATCGCGATAATAAAAATTTTGCCAGTGCTGACCCCTGATAGCAGGCAATCCTCACTAGCATTGCAGCAATACGGAATGCACCCAGCAATACATTTTTCATAGTAAACTCTAATTTCTGAAAACGATATTCCCCAAATGTATAAGCTTTCCAGGCCATATTCACATTTTTTGTCAGGTTCCAGTTGTTTTTAATTATTCGTCATATTTATTGTCAAAGATATTTTACGGTAGTTTTAAGGATGAAATTAAGAATCATTAAAAAATTTTGAACTTGGAAAAAATGAAAATATCATACTGGAAAGCCTGGAAAACTCAAGGAATATTGTTTTCAGAATTTTTGAGCACCGTAAGTTAAATAGTCTGCGTGCGTTCACGGATTGCTCGGATGCTAGATGAGATTGCCTTCGATCTTGGTCAGCACTAGTACAATTTTTCTTATTGTGATTGCAGTCATTGGTAACGGAATTAACTTCTCGACGAAGCCTAAGGCGATATACACAAAAGGTCGTGTATAACGAAACCAGCAATTATTTAAAATTGGTTGCAATATATTACCGGATAATGAATCATTTCCTAAAGGTTACTTATTGTGATGCAAAATGCGCTGTCACAATCACCATTCCTCTATAACATAACTAACGTTATTTTGGTGCGTGAAGATGATTGTTCGCATTGGGATCAGCATGCTTTAATTGCTATAATTAGCATTCAGTGAAGGAGAAAAATGACTGGTTGTTAATGCCAACCTCATGCTCCCTGACTTAGCGTTGATGCTGTCATAAAAATGACTCTTCAGTGCCATGTACTTTGGCATTTATCCGCATTTACTCATTGAGAGTCATTATAATTTCTTATTCGCTCTTTCGAATTATACCGGAAGGAATACCTTCAAAAGATTTTGCTAATTACAGACCCCATTTTGTCATAAGCTACATTTACTTCAACCACATTATGATTTACCCCAATGTTAGTCAACGAATGTTATAGCTTGTTAAACGTTGATGCCCACATTATCTAACGCTGACGTTGTTTTTATCCTGTGAAATGTTTTTTTTTGGGGATTTTTTGCCTTTCAACCAAAAGAGATGTCTGTCAGCCATTTCCTCTCCTTTAAGAGGGATTCTCTCAAGGCGTTGGGTATTTCTTGACTGACGTGTCAGCCATCCCGATTGTTTTCTTAACGGCCATTATCGAGGAGCAGTAATGCCGGCAACGTCGCTATAAATCCCGTTGCTGGGATGGTATGCTAAGTAAGCTCCTGGAATGATCCCATTTCCAAACAATCGAGTTAAAGCAATGGCCCATCAGCAAGTCATGGGGATTTAGAAGGCGATATGTTCAACTAAGCTTTCACTACAGCTCAGAAATAAAGATCATTTCCTCCCCTTTATTGGGTTTTCCCTTTTACATTTCTGGCACCCAGAGAGGAAAGCCTGGGTTTCTACGCGGCCAAACTTGGGTTTATCTAATGGTGTTTTCTTTTCTTCTTTATAGTGGAGATGGTGCGGGCCGTCTCCAAAAACCATCAAACGATGTTATGGCTGCACTGGCTAGCCATTGGTCGACACCCAAAGCCAGAGCTAGTCCATTATTGCAGTTTTATGCGTTTATCATTTTTTTAACCTTTGGGTTTTATTGCGCGTGAAGACACGCATGCATATGCCCTTTATAAGTGGGATTGATTTTGAAGAATATCAGGGTTTTTATTGCCAAAATCGTACTGAAGTTTGCATACTGCATCAGTTTTCCTGGTTGGAATACTCCAGCCGTGCTATAGGGGTGTTGCTAAATTTTTGAAATTAAGAATTTTTGAAATGAAGTATTATACGAAAATAACGTATTCTAATAATGGTTGTTTTTTTTCAAAAAAAAAGGTAATTATCCGGCTTATAATAATACTTTTATGAAAGAGCTAAGTCACATGGGCAAAGTAGAGACACACAAGCGCTATTGGTTCATTTTTGATGCCGCCTGGTAGAATTTCCATCAACGTTGTTTACAGAACTATGACGTAATAAGCCGTTTTAGCAATACGGGAAATTTAACTACTGTATCAATTAGGATGGAAATGATCATCAACATTGCCAATGTTGTAAAATATAACCAATTTAATCATTTCTTAAATTCATGAAACATAACCTATTCTGGTATACTCTAAGTTGCCTATAAAATCATAATAACTACAGATTTGGTGAGCCACCATGCACATCTTTAAAAGTTCGCAAAAATTATATTATGCAAATTTCGAAATCTATTAAGGAGAGGCGTAAATGCGAGCAGAGATAAATTTTTCATGTGAAATTTTATGAAATGGAACGTTTTTAAAACAAATGCAAATAAATCTAAAATATGACTTTATTGAAAACTGAATAGCTGAATTGGGTGGGTGAGGGTCACCCAGGAATTCCTCTTCGAAAGTTGAATTATTGTCTATTTTTGCAGCAAATATTGTATACGCGGTTTACTTCGTTTACTAAAACAGGTATTGCTGAATAACTGGTATAAGTAATATTTTTATTCTTGTTTATTTGTTTGAAAATGTATCATTTCGGGTAATTTAACTGATCACCTATCCATCCCCTCGTATACGAGTCAGTTTTGTTCTATTTACTCGAAGGTTCTTGTGCCTCGTGCTCATCCGCATTTCTTAATTTCATCGCAGGGAAGCACGCTCGTCTGTCATCATTGAATTATTTCCAAAAACATACGTCGTAAATAAAATATAGCCAATTATAGCGAAATTAGCATAATTGCGCCTCTGAAATATGCTCCGCGTCTTCTTCTCTTCCATGGCAGCAAGAGACATTGGGCCGCGCATAATTTGCATTTGATTTATGGAAAAAGGTTTCAGCCATGTATAATGATAAAATGACGAAGATTAGGCCAGGGCTCAACAATTTCATTTGCAACTGACTCGACGCATTTCCAGATCCATACGTTTCCAATTCGCCAATCTTTTCCGCCATTTCAAGTAAACCGTGGCAAATGCCATCCCCTCGATAATTTAAGTTCAAAAGTGAAGATCGTTGGCAGACGTTTTAATACTTTTTTATACCGTTTTCGTGATAGGAATGAAAAATGATTCGCGCATGGTTGAATACCAAGAAGACAAATGCTAGCAGCCGGCTCACTTCGGAAGAAGCCTGAGGTGTGTTTAAATAATACCCGTCATGGCTTCCAAGAAATCTCGCTTCTGGCAGTTTTTTGAAAGACCGCGCATGCTCCATGGGTGATTTATAAGACTAGGACTTTTTGAAAGAAAAAGTTACATCCGAGAGTTTCTTGGTTTTACAGACTCGTTCTCGCGTCAAAAGAAGACGAGTAATGGTTAAGAAAATTGAGAATGTTATTACCCTGCATTCAATCAGGTTTCGTCTTAGGGGGCCTACCACTTGAAATACCATTGGAAAATTGTATATCGTGTACTTTGGCACAGATTCATAATATTCATATTTCAACTCTAGTTGTCGAATATCTGACCTATCTGTAGAGATTAATCCTTTATGTATGTTTATGTTTAAGCCAACCTAACAATGCAAATTCTGATTTAGCTGCCTCTAACCGGTAGGCAATCACTGCTAACTTACGAGCTGTTAGGAGAAGCCCACTCTCTTATAGTGTCTGCCTATGCGGGAGTAGGGACGACCCCCATATTAAACTAAAAATGCTTCCCATCAATAAACAAAACTTACAATGAGATGGTGAAAGACTCGATTATGGTAGCTTTAATTAAAAATAACAGTAACTATCGCACAAAGTCCAAATGTCGTTTTTGTTCCCGTAGCAACTCCCCAAGCGCATCTTAGCGTTATTTAGATTTTAAAATTTAATAAACTAATCGAAACCAAATTTTGTTTTATCGATGGAACAACATAAAGGTGTTAGCTTTGCTATTACATTATTGCGCATTTAAACTTTTTCTATTATGCAATTGTGAGGCAAACACAAGGTGATATTATTATAAATGGATATGGATGAGATCCAAGACAAATGTTTTTTCTGCGGATTCTTTTCCATTACCAGGCCGACTTCATTTGTGCAACATCCGTTCATCTAAACGTGTTATGCATATAAGCAGGAAGCGGGCACTAGAATCTGCATCTGTCTTCCAGTACTATTGATTTTTTGAATAATCTTCCCTTCTTCCTCTGCTGTAAGAAACTTCAAACCTGAAAGTTCAGCCTTTATGCTTTGGCATTATTTGCACAAGGTCCTTGTTTTCTATGATGAATTATCTTGACAGCTGCTTGGCAGAGGGGATTAGCTTCATATTTCGATATACTGCGAGATGGAGGATGGATGGGTTGCGCAATAAAAGGTCAACGAGATACGATACATGTACTGACAGCAGAAGACCATGTTATGAGTACTATACCATGAGGGACCATCCCATGGGAACAAACACTATTTGCATGGATTGATTGGGTTTTCATATACTACCACTGTCATAAACCGACGAATAAATGTCAAATTTTTACGAACAGTATTCGATTCGGTACATTATTGGCGAGAGAGAAAATTTTCCTCCTTAAAACATGCAAGCTTGCTCCAGTATGGCGAATGTACAGATATTGTCAGATTATAACTTGTGCACGTTTCCGGTTACGAATAGAACGCGTGAATTTATAGCTCACATATATCTAAACCTTTTCTGTATTATCCCATACATTATTAGAACGGAAATAGATGGCATCCATTGACTAACTGCGCCCTAATTCTCTCAGATTGATGATCCTGCAAGCAAGTTTTTGAATCACTCGCAAAATCGTCTTTCGCACTTTTGCCTGCAAGACGAAAACACATTTTTCGTCCCTTTTTGCTGTGATGTGTGGATCTTCGCACCCTCCAGTTTGAATGATATTTTATTATATTGCTCGGATGCACACGTATGGATTGCTTGAGCTGAAACGTTATGGAAATGACTTTCTTTCTTTTTCTCCCTCTGAATCTTTTCAAAAATAGACATTTTCCTTGAAAGACTTAACGTAAATCAAATCACTTCCCTTTGGCTTAATCTCTTTGAAGCGTCTTTCCAATTTCAACTGCTTTAATGGCGTAGTCAAAGGGGGATGCGTGTATGACTGTTTGTCAGTGTCCTTTAATGGCTGCCAGAAAATGCTGAAATAGCAGAACTAATACAAATAATAGCTTCACCAGAATGGTTTTTAGTGGAACGTCGAGGAAACAAATCGTATTCTTGCTTGTTGTGCATTTTACTAAAAACAATTGAATGGCTAATTAAAAGGAAAGTGAAGAAAACTTTAGTTGGGTAGATTAGTTACACGTTTGTTGGCTAATGTTACCAAATTAAAGTTACTTTATTCTGGAATTCTGCTTTTATGTTTCTGGTATGGCTCCATATCAGACAAGTACTGTAAGTCGAAAGCCCAAAAGTCGTTTCCACAGAAAAAAAATCAAAGAAATTAGCCGGTTTAACTACTGGTTGCGTAAAGCCACTGTCAACGTGATTTTCATTGTTTTCTTTGGTTTAATCAAGTGAGTTTGCAATCGCAACCCATGTACTTAATTTTTTTTTTAGTTTTGATTTCCAATACTTAAGGATAAAACGCCACAATATAAATTAAACTGGGTACAACTTGCATTTAAAATGCAACGTACAATGTCCTCGTTTGTACTGTGTAGGAAAGCTTGCATTCTTAAATAGTTTTTAAGAGATGCTAATGCAAACTTATGCAGTTTTAGAATATTGCAAGATAATTGTGGCAAAAAGTGATTAAAAATCTTTCAATTTTATTTAAGAATCACATGTAAAAGGATTCTATTCTTATATTCTGAACCATTTTTGATTTTGTTTTAGCTTGAATTCCCAGAAAGTTAAACGAAGGAAATTTGGGGCCTTTTTTGTATTGTTTTCTTTAACAGCCTCTAGTTTATGAAACGTTCTAGCTCTCCAAATCACACACGTTGTCGCTTAAAAGTAATGCGATTTCGCTTTATGTTCCCCTCAAGAATAGTCAAGACTAAGAAATCTTCAGGATCTTTATTTCCCAAAGTTTCCCCTTCAAGATTTTCTGCTCATCATTCCTCTGGCGTCGAAATCGAATGATCTTGACTTTTGGCGTTTAATTGAAGGCCTTTTCTTTTTCATTTCCGGTGCTTGCAGTGTGAAGAGGCGTTATCAGGTGGCGACATCTGCGTGTTTGCCTCACGAGCGGGCACCAACACGTGCTTTCACCCGGCCTGCTTTATTTGCTGCGTGTGCAAGGAACTTCTGGTCGATCTCATCTATTTCTACAGAGAAGGAAGATTGTACTGTGGACGACATCACGCGGAATCGCTCAAGCCAAGATGCGCTGCTTGTGATGAGGTATGTCATGAATACGACGAGGGGACACCTTTGGTAGTGCTGGTGTTTCAATGTTTTTGCGCTTATTTATTCTATTGGTCTTCCAACTTCTGATACCCAAGGATCCCTATGCTGAAAATATTACTTTTTTGAAACCTTACTGCCCATAAACTTTCCACATTTTAAAAATGCATACCTACATGTACATGTTTATACTTTAGTTTTAT
>JAQGAF010005470.1:0-11995 GCA_034687865.1 Kryphioiulus occultus | reverse complement strand
TCTTGCATGCTATCAGACGTTGGAATTTTCTTCCAAAAGACAGCCTTAAGCTTCAAGAAATTCAATTTTACAATGATAGTGGTTGTATCAACCCAAATGCGGCGGTAATTGCCGATTAAGTTGGGTTGATGGATTGCACCCCCTACCACACGGTATTCAGTTACTGATAGTAGGGTACTGAGTTGAATTGAATTGGTCCAATAGATGTGGAAATAGGCCAATGTTAAAAATCCATAACCAATCAGTTTTTTTGCGGCACCTGCTATGTGCCTTAGACAGAAGTGTGCACATTGCTGGGGAAAAAAACCTTGCATATCGGACGAAATTCGTTCCAACATAGGTGGAAACGGCCCATTTTCTCAAAATCTCCCTTCCCACACCTCTCCAACCCTTGCGATGTTGGAGTCCATTCTATGTAGTCAGATAATTGGAACTGTTTTCTAGCGTGGGATCACAAAAAGTACCTGACTCGTGTCCCCACATCCTGTCAGTGGTATTTGGTCCAATAGATGTGGAAATAGGCCAATGTTAAAAATTCATAACCAATCTGTCGGAATGCACTATTGGTGAACGACATTGAGGGGTTTTACTGTACCAGCTGTTTGAACAAGGGCACAAGTCATGAGCTAGTGTTGTGAACATGTATGCGTGCAAAGAGGTTTCAATGTTTTACCTAGGCATCCTATCGCCATGCGTCAATTATTAACAATGGCTCCCCTAATTCGCATTTTGTTCCTATAATGATAAAGCTGCCCTATCTTATCGGCAGGCCAATTATTTATTATTATCAACGTCGAAAAACCCAGCCAGGATTATGTATCGGATGCCACGCGATGCAAATTGCTCAGAGGATTTATGAACTTTTTATCAGGAAAGTGTACCGAGTGTTGGGTTGTTTTCATTATTCTCTCAAACAATGTAGGCTATATTATCTGCAGTTTTGAAACTTAAAGGAAATACAGGGTGGATGAAAAGTCAGTTTTTTGAGTGGGCTATATTTTTTGAAATATTGATACATTTCCGCAATGTAAATTAGTGTTCCAGAGAACATTGGAATTTGCTTTGCACACCCCCCCCCCCTGTACTCTATTACACAAGGGTATGGAGTTGTACTTGTTGATGTATGGAGGTGTACTTGTCGAGGTATGGATTTGCCCTTGTAGAGGTATGAAGTTGCCCTTGTAGAGGTATGCAATAATACATACTAGTGGTTATGTACCACAACAAATGATTTCAGCACTTTTGTGTTATTACTCCGTACCTTATGAGTAACAAGTTCATTTAATCGAATGGTAAGAGTTGCTATTAATTACAAGTTGTTTGATATCATTGATGGAACATAATACTACACGCCCATATACATTGTATTTCCAGTCCATACATTTACACTTGTAGAGTTTCGTGGACTAGTGTCCTGGGCCCTATTCCACAAAGGCATGGAGTTGTAAATGTAAAGGTATCGAGTAATACGTAAAGTGTTTATGTTCTATAACAAAATAGTCTGCACTTCTGTATTATTACTCCACACCTTACAAGTACATTAAATCGAATAATACGTTAGTAATAATTGCAAGTTATTCGATATTATTGGTGGAACGAATACCACAAGTCCATATTTTTACAACCCATACATCTGTAACTTGTACACTGGTGATTATACACGTTTGTGGAATTGGACCCTGGTATTGGTGATTGGTCATCATTGGTGCGGAAATGGGCCACCATTAAAATTCAGCAAATAAACAATGAATGTATCTTTCTGTCCACTATGCAGGAGCATACATGGAATTTCATGTATGCCAGACTGTGGGCCATTCTCCCACCCTGTCCACTGAAGAGTGAAAATGTGTGGACAACATGTATATGGAACTAGTCATTACATTACAAACCACTTATGGAAACTATTTGCTTTTTCGGATCATGGTCATATTTTCACACGCTGTGATACGTTAGAATGCACTTCCAAAGGCCAGCCTTAAGTCACCAGAAATCCAATTTAGCAGAGAAGTTGATGCCCACTAATGCTCGCCTAACGATTAGGAAATTGCAGAATTTAACTGAACCTGGGCAAGTATGGGATGGCTTTTAAGCAGCTTAGCGCATTTTATATCCTCGCTGACAGTAAGGTACTGAAGTGAGCTGGATTGAAAAAGAAAAAGAAAAAAAAGATGCAATTTTTGCACATCCAACGGCACTGGAGCGAGCTAACATTGTGTCATTCTGTTCATTGAATATTTGCGTTTCATGTTAGCAGATTTTTTGCTCGCAATTTGAGACTTAAAGGAACCCGTGAGGGCTTTACGGGAAGCCATCTTGATAAAACAGGAAGTGGAAACTGCTTGGTGTCTGCTGGCGCGTGTTCCTCCTACTTTTATCTCCTCAACAACTTCCATCGCTCATCCCTCATCCCTCTTTGTACTCCATCTCCAAAGATGCCAACTGATGGCTAATTAGCATGCAGTTTCTAAACGCCAGAAGTTGGTCTGTGACAATTCCTGCGTGATGGGGGTTATCGGGGTCAGATTTGCTCGCTTACTAGGATCATGCGCTTGAAGGGCTGTTGAAGCAACTCGGCCATCGATGGGTTTCCAGCTTCAATGACTGTCACCCGATGCCAGCAATGTGTTCCTGCGCGTCCATGCATAATTAAGGAGCGTGCAAACAAGCATCCTAGGTAGAAGGGGAAGTGCCCTTGAGTGGGGTCATAACGCTTAGGCTGCTACTGCTCTGCATCATGTTACTGGCTGGAATGGCCAATTTAGAAATCAGACTATCTTATAATGGTGGAGGTGAGACATGGTGTTGGCATGCATAACAACAATGCATAAGCAACAAACAAGCTTAGCAAATCGTAAATCACTTTTTCTAAAGTTTCTCCACATGGGTCATGAAATAGGTGTGCCACGCCTGAAATCTAAACACTTTCCTATAATCTATAAACAAAATGTCTCTATAGCCCAAAGCTAACTATTAGGGTTTCATGCACAGTTGTCCACAGATGGATGGGGACAGTTTTTTTTCAGATTTTAGGAAAGTGTTGATGTTTAGGGTTGGCACACCTGTTTATTTCATATTGTAAAAGGGCAGATCTTTAAAAAATGTTCATTTTGACTTTCTAGGCATGATTGTTTTGCTTCAGTTAGAGAAATATGAAATTGTCTATGAAATTATTGCTGCCCTACGATGAATCTGGGCTTCTCCTAAGTGATTGCCTGTGGTTTGGGCAGCTAATTAAAATACATTTGTAGGTTAGTTTAGGTTAGAATAAACACAAAAACAACAAACAAGGGAATATTCTGAAGTATAGTAAGTGATGTCCATGTTGATTATCTCTACTCAGCAATTATAGTGTCGCATTCTGCGAGACGATCCGATAATGACTGACGTTTCCTGTTAATAACATATGGCTTCCATTGATAGCAGACAATGCCTTATCTGGCAAAATAATTTTGTCATGCCATTGGCTTGTATAAAACTAATTTAACCCTTACTGATTTAAATGAGGATTCGTCTATCAAACTGTAACCCTTTAAAGCTCCGTGACGCTCTGCTGCATGTTGTGGTCCACGAAGATACGTTTAATGAGACTAATTAAAATGACCCATTTTAGAAAATGTAACCGAGAAAGTAAAATGCCATAAAAAGGCATTTAATAACCTAATCACCTGATGCTAATCTTTACGTCAGTCGGTTCACCATATTTGAATATGTCACGCAATTTTGCCATTAACAGTTTGGGCCACAAAACTTTATAAATATGTAATTTAATACCTGGTACTGCTGGTCGTAACGTTTGTCATTCAAAGCCCATTAAAGTAACTATTTTGACCTTTCCGCAAATATTAATATTAAATGAATGCGCAGTGTTATTGAAATCAGCATGCCGTTTGAGTTGACATAAACCAAATGCACATGGAAAAGAAGACGAAATTGTTTGATTTGATATTATTAAATGGAAGCCAGAAAACTCCTAATGTAATTTCCATGAACATGTAATCATTTTGTGTTCAGGAGTTTACTTTGCATGATATGTCTTCAATGTACTGTATCTCTTTTTGGAGAAGTCGAAATAAGATGTTAAACAATTTTTTTGTGGCCAAACCTTGTACTGAAACCTTCAATTGCCCACGGTTCAGGAAAGGAATGATACTGATCGATAACATTTTAATAGAATCAAATGTCTTGTGGAATTAGACCCTGTTCCAAATATGGTGTACGTAATTTTTGTAGGCCTAAAGACGCATTTTCATGTAGCTGCCCAACTGCCAGGCAATCACTGCTAGCCTTTGGGCTGATAGGATAAGCTCACTTTATCATACAAGGGAGAACACACTTTGCAATTTATTTCCCTGACATATCCCGGATTTCCAGGGCACGCATCCTTGAATTCGGTTTATATTTTTTATTGATGAATGCATTTGCTATGGAAGGAAACATTTCAACAAGGGTTATTACTAACAAAACATTCGATTTACTGGCACTATCAAGAAGAAAAACTTTGGCAACCCGTTTAAAATTTTCTGATTTTCCATGAAAAATGTCTTTGTTTCAAACTCCATGGTTTTTCCACCCTATTTTTATACTCGTAATTGTTTTCCAGGTAGTGTGGTCTCAATGTCACACACCAGGGTTCCCCCAGACCTGAAAACCTGGAAATGTCAGGGATATTGGAAAATCATGTAAAAGTCAGAGAAAATCAGGGGAAGATGGATTTGCTTTAAAAAGTCTTTTAAATTCAACAAATCAATGAAACATTTTACATTGATGGTTCTTGGCTAACATAATCAATTGATGACAAGCAATTTTGTGAACGAAATTAATAATGAAATTGCCAATTTAAAAATGGTTAATCCAAATTTGTTGTATCCTAATGAAAATTGCCTTCTACTAGTATCTCCTATTTATTACTAACTAAACATTTAAGTTATTGACATTATCCTCAATCAATCGAGATTTTTCTATTACAAAAAAATTGTTTTGTAATCTCGTCCCCTACTCGTGTATTCTTACGCACATATTCACATCTAGTAGAAAATATCCATGAAAAGGTAAAGTCTTAGAAGATGAGGTGAGGCAATAAAAGTAGTAATCTGCCGTGCATTGGCATATGCTTCAGGGCAATCAGGGAAATTTATTTTAAAACGTGTGGTGTCTGTGGCGGGGATGGGAACAAGCATGTGGTGTATCAAATTTGAGCACGCTAGGACGTAGAAAGTCAGTGAAAATGACTGAAAAAAGTAGAAGCAGACAGACAGGTAACGCTCACGTCAAGGTTGTAATTTGTTTTAGATGAAACACTCAATTTTAATAAGTCGTGTAAATACTCGCATATGAAAACATTTGTTCAGTTCTACACAATTTGACTTTTTCTAAACATTTCAACTTGTCCAAAGTAAGTGTCTGTTGTACAGTGGACTCCGCTTAATGGGATCACATTGGACCCATGCTATTTCGAGAACAATAGCCGAATAACTAGAAAGGGCGATCGTTATTTAATTTGAATTCTTATGTACATATACTTGTACATCGCATCATTTAACTTTACAAAGATATTTGTAATGAAAAAACCACTTATATCGGTTTGCTTACAATTTTTCTATGCAAATTTGTTAATGAAATTTTCATATTCATGCATGTATTGTATAGTATTTGAAAATCAATTGATCTACATGTATGCTGTCCACCAAGGCAAATTTATTAGTGCTTCTGTCATCTCAACATTTTTTGGTGGTTTCTCATCTAAGATGCACCTTTCATATTCGTCAACATCAAATTCATTTTCATCAGTCAGCTCTGCTTGAGTCACAGATAGTGTAGCGAGTGCCGGATTTAGTCATTGGGGCTGCTATTGGAATATTTTCGTCAATGAATATCGAAAATTTGGAAGAATATTCTTCGAAATTTTCGCTATTTATAGCAGGTGTTACATCATTTTGAACATTTTCTTCCAAAACTTCTCATTGCTCATGTTTCACGAAACCTCCATGATGGAAGATGATAACAATAAGCGAATTGTTGATTACAATAACCGCCTATTTCACTGTGTATTTGTATACGAGCGTTCGGGACTTGGCGATTTCGATAACAATAAACGAATGATAACATTATCCGCGATCCCATTAAGCGGAGTCCACTGTAATGTGTTTTAGCTGAAACACTCAATTTTAATACTGTATGATGAGTCGTATAAATACTGTCATATGAAAACACTTGTTCAGTTTTTCACAATTGGACTTTTTCTAAACATTTCACTGGTCCAAAGTAACTGTCTCTTGTAGTTTGGATGAGGTATGGAAGTCTTGAAAGGTATTGAGGTACAAAAACGAATTGAGTTACAGAAACAACTTCCCTTTGCGTTCTTCGATCTATGGGCGATTCCAAACTCAACTGTAAAACTCAGAAATGCGTGTAAAATCCCCATATGGCCAAAGGCTTTCCTCAGCTTTTTCTGCAGACTGCAGAATTGATGGCGACACGGAGATCAATCGAAGGCGTGGCCCCCATCAGCCGTTCTGGATGTGATTGTGAGAGAGTGCAACTGCTCCCAAATGACCTTCTGTATGCTAACATTGACTGCCTCAGCCCATAAAGGGGGGATTCGGATGACCTTAAGTGGGGCTTGGGAGAGTCGTTGAGGTGAGATGTGGCCCCTTGCCAAACGGCAGCTTTGCCTTTGAGGACGCCATTGATTCTGCCTTTGGCGACGATTCTATCAAGACGATTTAACCGCAGAGTGCACTGCTTTGGAAACCGTTTAGCAAAACTGCTGCTTTTTTCTGCACTGTCTTGGCAGCCGATTTTGAACTACAGGGAAACTTCTCTATGTGGGACACCTACAGTATGGTGCAGTCTAATTGTTCCAGTTGGCGAGGTGTCCCAGTTGGTTTACCAAGTTTTGACAAATATTAGATTGTACTTTATACAGGGCCTGTGGAGGCCCAAAACACTAAAGATTTTGGTGCCCTTCCTCCATATTTATTTCATTCAAATTTGACAGTAAAATAATTATTTTTCAAAATGAAACAAAAATTTGGGGGTTTAGAAAAATGTGAAGTGATTGGTTTTAGCCTAAATTTGAAAGTCTCACTGTTTTAGTAATACAGATATAAGGTTAATTTAGAAACACCGTCGACTTTTTTAGAAACACAAGACCACAAATGAAATAATTACATATATTTTTGTTTAAAATGTTGATTTTTAAATCCTTACCAAAAATAATGGCTTCTAGAAAAGGTTCGAGGAAAGGCTTTGCAAAATTATTAAGAACAAAGGGAGCACTGAAGGTAATTAAAAAAAACCAATTTGACAATAATTCAAAATTAATGGATTTTGTAAAAACAATTCCGAACCACATACTTTAGTTTAGGTCAAATTTCCGCACACCAAGTTGTAAGATTTGTAAATTTGAACGCTGCGGGGGAACTTTTTAGAAACACGAGATCCAAAATGATGAATCTAAGTTAACAATTCTATACAAAACTTCTTTAGTCATATAGCAACCTCCCAGGAGTTGGGGGTCCAAATCCCTAATCAGTCACTCTTTGGAAAACCCATATGGGCGCCCCTACATGTTAGAAACCTGTTCAATGGGATAAGGAGCACCTAATGAGGAAGAAATCGTCCCACTAAACGGGTTTTCCTCATTGGAGGAACATGAAACAACTGTTCCACTTTCGAGTTACGGGGTGGCCCACTTAGAGGAGTTGCCCATAATGTTAATGCAATGGAACATGTTTGGTGCATAGAAAACTACCACATTATGGGGTGTTCCACTTATAGAGGTGTCTCGCTGGGAGGTTTCATTATACCTGCAGGAAGACTTGAGTTCTGATATGGCTTAAATTCGTAGTAGTTTGTGGGACTTGTGAAGGTGCTTGGACATGACAATGCGCAGGTGAAGTGTCAGCTCCAATGGGCCTGTAACTACCTTGTCCTTTGTAATGAAAAGCGAAATTGACCGATAGGGCACCGTTATCGGACCCAAAGCGGAAATGCTCAACGGCCACCAGGATACGTTCAATGGTTAATAAAACCCGCTCATGATGCCCAACACCACGCGACCTGACCTTAAGCTGACCTCACGCTGCGAGGCGTTCGGGAAATCTTGCTCTGGTTTATGCTCTTGTTTTATTTCCTTTTTGACGACAGTAAAGCGTTAATTTCTAGACAATGAAAGAATATTACTACACTTAACTGCAGGGGATTTTAAGCCCATAATGGCTGCGAACATTACGGTTTCCTGGGCAATTTACTCCTAATTTTTCAAGTTTTAATGGCGCGTATTTTTGGTATTTCAGCTGTGGTTCGGCATATGCCCTCCTGCGGCCTGTTTCAGCGTTGTGGCTATGACACGGTGGGCTTATCCTAATGGCTTGTAGGCTACAGTGATTGCCAGCTGCTGCTTGGGTAGGCAAAATAAATGACATTTTAGGGTTCCTCAGGTTAGCTTGGGTCAGTTGAGGTTAGGATAAAAAAAACACACACACTCGACAAAAAACAAAGGCTAGGGTAATATATCCTGCTACACATGTGCGCAAAATACATTCAGTATACATGTATGTATTTTTCAATTCTAATCGTATTTTAAATGATTTCGAATGATATTTCCTGGCTATCGCAATTTGCTAGTACTTTCTATTTTATTGTTTTTAGCTTTTTTATTTTTTTGTGTCCTTTTTGTTTTTTTCTTGTATTTTGTTTTTGTTTTTTATTTAATTTTCAATCTAGTCTAGCCTAACCAAGCAAAAAAACGTCATTTATTCTATTCGGCTGCTCTTCCGCTAGGCAAGCTTTTAGGAGAAGCCCACTTTTATATTGTGTATATGGCGGAGCAGGGCAGCAGAAGGGGATTGTATAGTACGGCCAATTCTGAATTTCGACAGCTAGGACAGGTGTCATGCTTCTCAAAAGGGCAAATTCCTTAGTAAATTCGTATTTCCCCCTTAAGGCTTTGCATAAAGGATATCCCCATTTTACGTTAATTCTAGCCCCTCCATCCATGGACATCTTTTATGAGCGGCCCTTTTGCTGCGAATTGAAATGTTTTTAAACCACCCCTATATTAGCTGCATGATTTGCTGCCTCCCAATACACACACAGTCCTTTAAAAAAGGCCCATTTAATATATTTAGACGCTGGAATTTCTTTCGGCTTGCTCGATTGCATTTTCAATAAGATTTAAATCTTTCTCAGAGCTTTGTGGATTTAGTCTTAAAGGGGCGTTTTCATTTTATTCATTTTCCGCTTTATTCAATACCGAGGATTTCTGCGCCCAAATGGGTTCCTCAGATTCTAAGAGGGTTTTATGACGTGAGAATTTGCCTCTTGTGGGAATGGCTTTGGGGCTGCAGTAAAGCGTTGATTATCCGCAAAGAAGCTCGTTTTCCTTCCACCCCTTTATCCACAGATGCTAGACTATTTATTACCCTCGGATATCCATTGCCTGACTATAACTCATACACAGCAGCCAACCAATATGCTTTCTGCGACCCCATACCATTGTTATTGTGCATTGGCTATAGTTTAGTTTCATCTCGACTAGGACTCAAGCGCCGATATCTAGTCTGCCATCTTGTTTAAGTTCACAAAGCCCGCCATAATACATGTCTGAGATTTTCCAATAAATTTCTGTTAGTAAGTTCCAATAAATAACGCGTAAGAGAACGTGTACAGTAGCCAAACCTAACCATGTAACTTTTGATTTGGCTGCCCCTAACCGCCAGGCAATCACTGCCAGCTTACGAGCCGTTAGGAGAAGCCCACTTTCTCGCAACGTATATTGTGGTGCAGGGCATATTCTGAAGTACAGCCGTAAAACTTACGTTAAATACACAACTTTATTGACAGTATGACGAGCAAATGGTGAATATCCATTTTTATTCAGTTCTTATCACAGAGTTCATTATGAGAAAATATTATTGCCGCCTGGTGCAAACTGATAAACTTAAAAGCGGTAGTGAACTGCTAAACTTAAAACTGGTAGTGAACTGATAAACTTAAAACTGTTAGTGAACTGATTTAGACGCAGGTAAAACTGGAAGTGAACTGATATTCCATTGCTACTGCAGACTGGGGTGATGCATTTGAAACTAAATAGCAATCAGTTCCTGGTAGTAAATTGATATTCCCTCGTAACTGCTGGCTTGGACGATGCATTTGCAACGGTCAGTCGGTCGATGATAGTAATCAGTTTGCAAAGGTGCTGACGCCGTTTGACTGATTTCAATTAGGTAGCAATAGAAGCAATTTACCGCCGGAATTGCAACCTGTAGGCAATCCTTTATCACCTTTTTGCAACCAGTAAGCAACCACCTACCACCTTATGGCAGCCATACTACTGTATTTGCAAGCTGTTTATTATGTTTATACATGTAATTAGTTTTGCAACCACTTTGTAGTCGGTTAACCTGCAGGGCTGAGATTAGTTGCTTTCCAAGATGCGCAAATGTGCACATTTTTGCATCCGTTCTATTAACTCGGTGTTTCATGTTTTTAAACCGACTTGCAACTGTCCTAGCGTGCTGAATTTTGGCACACATCTTAATGTCGTGATATATTTCATTCTACTGAAAGATTATGGATGCATGTCACCCCCAATCGTAAACATACACAACAAAATAGGTCTACATTCGAAAACAGATTTCGAAACGTACGGGCATCTGATAATTCGTACTCCGTGATGGCCCAGAATGCAATTCGTTTTAACAACACAGTATGAAAGAGTATTTCGTGTTGATTTTTTCTCATTCGTGAATTTGGCTCCATTCTTTGTTTGGTTTCAAAACGAATTTGAATTCCACCCGATTCTTTCAAGAAATGGTGGTAAGAAATCGCTTAATTCCTTCGCCTTCCAGTATCTCCATCGCTGTTTCTCACTCGATGGTGTCTTAATTTGTTTTCCCTCATTATTCCCCACGCAGACATTCCCCAGCCCCATAAACTGCGCCCTTATCTTAATTACAATTGGATGAACAACGTGGCAATAATGTCACACGATAAGGCGGCCCTTTTATCTAAAGGCGTTTATTTTTCCTGTAGCCCCAGCGCCATTTTTTCCCAGCAGAAATTTAACGACATTCGCAACCCTTGGAGAAATGCAACCCCATCATCCCCATGACCCCAACCAACCGTTTTCCAAATTTCTTCCACACGGCTACTCATATTCTCCAAATGCGATATTCATTCCTCGTACTATTAACGCCCACTAGGGGTCGTAAAAGTTTAACTTTTTGGCGAATAAATTTCAATTCTGTACCCGTTCACTGAATAACGCAACACCAGCCACCCTATGATTTATATCAGGTTCAACTCAAGGCGACCGTGTAAATAGCCGAAGGTTGGAGCACTGTTCATGTATAAGTTATAGGTGGCATGACGTGTTAAGGCGATTTATGGAATTAAACGCTGTAGGCCTATAGATGAAAGTTTACAGTGGCCGCTTAAGCATTTGATGTTCCTTCTTAAGTCCAATTAAAAATGTCAATTAAACATCTGCGTAACATATGGGGTTCGACTTATGAGGGCAGTTGCAAATTATGATAAATCAGTTTTTTTCATATGGATGCTACCAACTAGGATGAACAGCTTAGCATGGAATAAGCATTTTACATACAGTACATGTACATTAGCACCTCAATTCGTTGACCACCCAAGGGACTGTCGCAAACTGGTTGTCAACATCTGGAACGGGGCTTGTACGGACACAAGATTTGAATTCCGTGAACTGCATGTACTTACATTTTATAGTAAGCATTCATCATTCATGAATAATCTTGCTAAAATGTTCATAATACAGCACCAGTATTGCTAATGTGCTGCAAATGTATCCAGCAGGTACACGTACAGTACAGTAGGGGTACTGAAGGGGTTCACAATGAACTCTTGTACCTCTATAGAGATCGGGGGGGGGGTACAGTAAAAGTTTTGAAGCAGTCAATAAATTTAATGATCCATGAATTTACATGTTGAGACCATGCTGGTCAACATACAGGGAGTG
>JAQGAF010005469.1:0-11997 GCA_034687865.1 Kryphioiulus occultus | reverse complement strand
GAAACCACCGCGGTGGTAGAACCTGCCAGTCCAATCCTCTTATGGAACTCCAAGCCCACTCGGATCCATACTATTGGTCTTATTTCTTACATGCTATCAGACGTTGGAATTCTCTTCCAAAAGACAGCCTTAAGCTTCAAGAACTTCAATTTTACAATGATGATGGTTGTATCCACCCTAAAGCGGTGGTAATTGCCGATTAAATTGGGTTGATGGATTACAACCACCTACCACACGGTATTCTGTTACTGATAGTAGGGTACTGAGTTGAATTGAATTGAGAATGTTCACTGACGTTCGAGTCCATTCGAAGAAGGATTATTGTTTGCTAAAGTGTGCATTTTTATGAAAACTACGGCAAATAACCTTCCAAATATATCATGCAGCATGTTGCAAAAGGAATACAATAGTTACCCGTTGAGAAATGCTCCATGTACGATGCATTGCCCGAATTTAGTACTTTTCGCAACTTCTGAGTCAAGATGAATTGGATTCATGTCACCAGTCAATTTAGCAAACGCTTCCACTTCGTCTTTACTAAAAACGCGTGTTACTTCGACAGCGTCCCCAACGTTCAGGCTCCTTAGAAAGCTTCGCGAAAAATTCGCATATTTACAGACATTCCAACCGTTTTTAAGTTTTCCAAAACAGGTTGCCCACATCATAACACGAGTTCAGAAGCACCGATACGAATGCTATCTACTAAAACACAAACTGACCATTACAACTGACTGCTTAGGTCCTAATTTTGTGCAAAGGTGAAATAAAAACAAAATCCAAATTATCAACTCATCGTTGCATCCCACGTGCGCAACAGAATAGCAGACTACAAATAGACAAAAGATCACACTGATAGGGAATTTTGTTGATTCTAAATGTATCACCTTGCTGAACCTAAATGGTTTAGCGGTTTCATTTCATCAGAGTAAGCTTCTAAGCGTATTTTATATTAATTTTATGTCATTAAAATTTGGAACTTGCACGAAAATCGTTTGAATATTAAACGTCAAATTTATTGAAACCGTGGTCACATTGTCCGTTGCTTGGCACTCGCGTCTGGAAGCCGCCCATGTTTTGAGGAGGCTGATAGGGAATTACGCTATGTCTTAATACATTGTCACACTGGCGGTTGCTATGCAACAGCGTCCGATCCCTCATCTCTTATTATATGCACTGGCAATCCATTGGCTTACGGAGGCAATCTTTTTCCACTTTTTACTTACTAAATTAAACGAAAAACACTAATGATTTAAAAAACTTATCGAGAAACATGCATGTTTATATAGCCACTGTACATCTTTATTGCTTATTTAACGTTTTCATATTTGCAATTAGAACAATCAAAGTACTGCAAATCGAAACTTGTCTATAAGCAGAGCTTTTTCAAACATTGTTTTAATGCTACAAGTTGTAAACATAATTCTGCAGTGGCCATTCATAATTAATTATGTTTGTCTATACCACGAACAAAAAAACATACTGTACATCCGCATTAAAAAGTATAATTCTAATGGAATAAGAAATTTAATTTGTCGTACATTTACACGGATTACAATGTCTTTATTTTCTAAAATATCAATACATGTACGTTGTACGCTATATTGAACGCAAAGCACTTTTCCAATGTAAGTTCAAAAGTCATGCAAACAAACCTATTTATTTTTGTTTGCTAGTAACAAATTCAATTTCATGTAAATGCGCATAAAATAAATTACACAAACATTCAATTAAAACCCCTAATTCTCATGGAAAAATAAAATAAATTAGTCATCTATTTACATGAATTACAATGTCTTTATTTTCTAAAATATCAATGCATGTACATGTACGTTGTAAATTATAATTAACGTAAAGCATATTGCCAATGTAAGTTCAAAAGCCATGTAAAAGAACCTACTTATTTGTACATGTACACATTTGTGCGTATATGAAATAAATCACACAAATATTCAATTACATTGTATTATATGTATCTTTTATGATTGTCTAAATTGGATAGGCATTTTTGTGTAATTAATTTGACATTATAGATGCAATGTATTGTACTTTCAATTTTCCTTCTATTTTCAAATGTTTTTCATACATTTATCACAAGTTTTTTTAAACATAATTTCTAATTTTTTAATTTTTTTCAAATGTATCAACCGCCTTTATCTATTGTCGCACGAGTATCAGACGTTTTTGGAACATTTGCCATGTTTTCTACCGATATAAACTGTCCGTGTTTTGGGAAGTTATGTTTGCACTGTATACAGTATGTATATTGTCGAAATCAGGTAAGGTAATTTCTCCATCTTCGACTGCTTTTTTCAACTGCAGTTATTTAAGCTAAAATGTGACACGAGCATGAAATATGAAATAAAATGCATAAAACGTTTTTCCCTAATATTTCTTTTCCGGGGTACTTTATGCAAGAGAAAGCATAAATGTGCAGGCTGCATTTGATTCTTAGAATTGTATTTATATGTTTCTGCTTTTAGATGCAAATGTGCGTTTATAATGACATATTCGCTTTTATTCCATCGTCTACGGACAAGTCGAGCCAAACATTCGTTTTGCTAAGCAACCACCCTAGCTACCAGTACCAGATGGCAAATTCAATCGATAAATAGGCTTGCACGTAAAGCATGATGATGAACACAAAGGACCGAAATAAGAGTCGTGGCTCACATTGTCCTCAAACATGATGTGGTGAGGCATCGTTTTACACCTGAAAATATCATACTCTAAATATTCGTGTTCACTTACAAGAGGCGACGCCTCTGTTTGATGTACATGTACATGAAAATGCTACTATCGAGCAACAATGTTTGCATGTTTCTCAAAGCTGCATTACCAAGAGCCGCCATTCGTTGCAATGCAAAGCCTCTGCATTTTGTTCACCGATTCCAGCCAGGGTTATTGTCGTTTTCGACCACTGGTCAGCGCCAACAAATAGGTACCGTGCATTTTCAATTTATCAATTTGTCAAAATATTTCTTCTGATTTGGAACCGAGAATTTGGATTAGGCAGAACGAGATATTTGGAGACACTTGAGGGATGATAATGATACTAAATGGCCATTGCGCATGCGCCTGTTTCCTTAGGCACGTTCAAGAATTATGTCATCATCTTTGAGGTGTAGCTTGTGAATCGTACATGTACATTGCAAAATCAACTTTTTCACTATTTTAGAAAAAGTAGACAAAAAATTATTTACTCCTGGTCCTCTGGGATGCAGTCGGACGGTCAAGGAAGCCATGCTGAGAGATTTGGGATCAAGAGACACAGAATTTATTGCCACCGTGAACTTTATTCGTCAAAAATTAGTAGAGATAGCAGGTTCGTTTCTGAGAATCAAACTTATATTCAAATAATACAGGGTGGTTGTAAATGATGGCAGCTCTTTCAGTAAATTACTATGAACACATAGTTTTTACTGAAAGAGCTGCCATCATGCAGTAAGGTTGCAGTAAGGTTGTGAATTTTTGACGACTCATTATTAGAGTAGGAAGATCAAGTTTGGTGATATCAAACAAGCATCTATCTATTTTTTTTTGTGGAATTTTCCAGTAGTGAACTGTTTCCGCCCTCCGCCGCTATAGGGCGCTGAGTCGTACAATGCCACCTTTCAATTCAGCTCCCTCTAGCGGCCGAAGGCAGAAACAATTCATCACTGGAAATTTCCAAAAAAATGTGAAAGATGCTTGTTTGATATAATTAAAGTCAATCGCTATATCACCAATAATATGCAAAAAAAATCACGAAATCTCTACAGTCACCATGTAGATTGGAATATTTCATTATGTATCAATGTAAATAGCAATAACGCAACCTGCACTGGGGAAATACATGAGTTGGTGCTTCATAGTCCCTTCGATTGCAAAGGGACACTTTGATATTCAATACTGCCATCTGTTCTCTTTTGAATAGAAACAGGTTGTCTGCAACTCATGCAAAATGAGGTATAAGGTAGGTATCAGCTGCCAATCTATTATTATCTAAAATATTATTTTTCATCTTTTGACAACAGGAGAGTCCAAAGATCGTTTCACAGCCGTCCCTATTCAGGGAAGTGGAACATTTGCGGTTGAAGCCGTCCTTATTACATCCACCCCACGTGCTAAAGGAAAGGTACATTAATGATTCGTAAAACACCTAAAATTTTACCCCAATAAGTCATTTTTAAAATTCTCCATTGTAAGAAAATATAATTAAAACATTTATTTTTATGTAAGGTAAATCTGGCTTACATTACCATATATTCTAGTTTATCGTAAATGTAATATGAAACTAACAAATAATGTATTTTTCAAACTGCAACTGAAAATCAGTTTGAAACTAAGAAATGTCTGACTAGCAAGATACATGTACACTGTGTTAACGTTTAATTTCAGAGCATATCGTGTCGCAGAAATACAGAGTGAGCACAAAGTCCTGCCATTATATTAATACTTATTTTTTTTATAAAACTGTCGAGTTACAAGGACCAATTTTTTTCAATAAGGTAGAATAACTCCTACAGTAATGTAGTTTATTTAATGTATTTGGTTGGCGGGGGTACCAGCAGAGGGCGCTGTATGTAACCGCTAGAAACGGAAATGGTATCTATGCAGGGACAAGCTCAATGCGTTTTCTGGTAGAGTTTATCGTGAAACCAAAGTTTCAAAAATCGCGGTCAACACTGATTGACGATTTGGTCACATGATACCAGCGGTCTTCTTGATGGTTTTCCTCTGTAATATCCATTTTCGCTTCAAGTAGTTACAGCGCCGCCTGCTGGCACTCCAATGTGAACCAAATACAAGAAATAAAAAACTAATTCTTCTATCATTTTCAAAATTTGCTCATTGTAAGTTTTTCAATTTAATTTTTATAGTGAGGGCAGGACTTTATGATCACCATATACGTCTTGAAATGCAACTTTCCATACACCAAAACAATTTAGCTTTGAAAATTCATTGATTTAGTTCATGAAATTCCAACTAGTATAGGGTTCCTTGAGCTATTTTATTAGGTTCTTGCACTGAAGTGTTGTGAGATTGCCGATGTCAAGGGACAGCAACTTTGTTTACTAATTTCGAGTCGATCATTGAAAGATAGTTAAACCTAAAAATCATGCGAGGCTATGACGTCACAATGATAATTTGTGATCGAAATACATTTTTCAATTTCTGTATTTCAGGTGTTGATCCTTGCTAATGGAGCTTATGGAAAGCGCATGGGTAAAATTTGTGATCTCGCAGATATCGAGTACCATACCTTGAGTTTTCCAGAGACGGCCTGCGTAGATTGTAACACTGTGGCGATGCATTTGCAACACAATTCGTACACCACTGTGGCCATCGTGCACTGTGAAACAAGTTCTGGAATTATCAATCCGGTGAAGGACATCGGTCAACTTGTGCGGCAGTTTCTTCCAGGTACATGTACTCGAATTCCTTGAGTTCACCATGTGCATGAATCTAGAAATTCAGTAAATGGAGATTCTGTGAAATTTGTTAAGCTTGTCCAAGATGTCAAAAGTGCGAACTTACGCCATGTTTCAGATGCATGTTATTTCGTGGATGCCATGAGCAGCTTTGGAGCCATTCCTCTGAATCTGGAAGATTCCAATGTGGATTTCTTGGTCAGTTCAGCGAACAAGTGCCTGGAAGGAGTGCCAGGATTTTCCTACGCCATTTCCAGGACCAAAAAATTATTGGAATGCAAAGGTGATTCAACTAAGCAAATATCATACGTAGACTGTCAAGCAGTTCCGAAGTAGAATAGTATAGGAAATGTATGAAAAAAGGAAAAAATATAGAATTTTTGTCTAAAAACAAATCAATACGGTAAATTACTGCAGCTTAGAGAATTTTCCACTTTACAATTTTAATTGCTCAAAGCCATGTTAATTTTGCACACTTTTCATATGCAACTATCTGCTTTTTTCCCTTACATATCTGGAAAAAATTCGCATCTTCATGAGAACAGCGATTCTCAAATTTTGGATCGTAACCCACCTACAATATTGAGAACGCAGCACTATTGTGCAACAACTAGACCAAAAATGATAGATTTCAGCTTGATTTTCTAAAAAAAAATATGGGTGTGCATATTAACTTTTAAGATAACGCCATTAGCGAAATTTTTAAAACATTTTTATCCACAAAGCATTTTTAAGACATTCAAAGGAATACAACTGTATTAAATTAATATTCTAGAGAATGTCGTCGGCAATTTAAAAAAAACGGACTAGAAATGTCAGGTTATATTGTGAACGCGTCAAAGTTGGTAAATTTTTTACAACAACTAGGCCACAAATGTAGGATTTCAGCTTGCTTTCTAAAAAAAATTATGGGTGTGCATGTTAACATTTAAGAGAACGTCATCGGTGAAATTTTTAAAACATCTGTATAAATAATGTATTTTTAAGAACAAAATACAACTGCATTAATACTATTCAAGAGAATGTCTTAGGCAATTTAAAAAATAACTAAGGCGAAATTTCCAGAAAAAAACAGATCTCAAATGATGAAAATATAGGAAAAATGGATAAAATATAGGAAAAATGGGATTTGTTTCTAAAATATAGAAACACTTGATAGCCTGCAAAGGTCCAGATAAATACAATTTTAGAATGTGAAGTATTTAATATGGGATATTACTGGCTACAGGAAACAGTCGAAGCTTGAGTTTGGACTTGGTAGACCAGTACGAAGGACTGTCCAACGGTGGTCAGTTTCGATTTACCCCACCTACTCACTCGATGCTGGCGTTCAAGCAGGCCTTACTGGAGTATGAACAGGAAGGTGGTCAACAGGGAAGAGCTAAAAGGTAACATCTCAAGCCAATGAAACATTGATTGACAAATAAATCTACTTATAATTCTAGTAAAGTCAGTTGCATGCTACCAGAGTTGTAGGCACTTGTAGTTCATGAGGGATCGTCTCAGTCAATAACCCTTATGCCATATGTTGCAGATACCAAGCAAACAGGGACGTTCTCAGGAAAGGAATGAAGGCCCTAGGATTCAGAGAAATGATTGACGAAACACTTCAAGGATACATCATCACAACGTATCACTATCCTAGCCATCAAAATTTCAATTTCAGTGAATTTTATCAGCGCCTTAACCAGTTGGGTTAGTTCCTCTGCTTTGTTGCTGGAGCAACTGCAATTAAATCACATTAACCATTTTTAAAATTGTTTAATGTTACCAAATAATTTTTAGATCAAGTGATTTATCCTGGAAAGGTGACCAATGCTGATTGTTTTCGCATTGGGAACATCGGGCACTTGTATCCCAAAGACATGGAACATCTTCTGTCCTGCGTGGAACAGGTGTGCCGCGACATGGGTCTAGAAATCCCTGTAAAATAGTGTTGCGAAAAACTCGACATTTTAAAACTTCAGCCTTATTTATTTGAAATTCTAATGGTGAAGTGCTCCAAGAAGATAAGTGACCTCCCCATACCTGCAATGAACGATTTTACCCTATACAGGAACGTTTCTTAGTTCTAGGAAAAACGTTGAGGGAACATATACATTGTTTTCCATTGAAAAACTGTCTTAATAAATTTATTTACAAGAATTATTAGTGGAAGTAGTTCATGTATTCCAATGACTAAAATGGGCCAACTGCCCCACTTGCGGGACTAAAAAATACAAAACAGAATTGGAAATGATAAACAAGATGTTTTACACAGAAATATTGCTTGCATCAATTTATTTTATTGTAGCTTGAAAATCCCATAAAAATTAATTGGGTTTCCAGTTTCTTACATGAACCTATTTGGTTTATTAGCCAAATGACATTAAAGCTTTGAGGCTAAACATGACCTGATTCAACAGTTTGAGAGTTTGGACAGTTTTGTGAATAAGTCTGAAAAGATAAAACCACTCATCTGAATTTGATTTGACGTTTTGCACAATTCAAGAAATACTCACAAGGGTCACAGACACAGTATCGGTTTACATTTTAATCTGTTACGCTATATATCTTTTATCTGGAGAGAAATTCGTAAATAAACCATGGAAATACCTATAGGAAATCACAATACCGATAAGCTCTGCGATTAGGGAATGCTGACGTTGATCATTGCACAAGATAATGGCTTTGAAAATTGAAATGTGTATATCGCTATCCAAGCTTGAAATCACAAGAGTATTCAAGAAGTTGAAGCCTTGGCTGTATAAATATAATCTACTTTGAAAAGCGATATCAAAGTCGTATACTTAATATTAAATATAATACTGTTTCCGGATTTCATATCAGGATGCGCATATCTCCTAATGACAAACTATTAGAAACTTATAGTGTTGATAACAAGTCGGTGCACAAACTTGTATTAAACCTTTTTGCAAAAATAGCTACATGTTATGTTCGTAATTTAAAATAATCTGATAAGCTAAATGGAATTAAACGCTATAATATTCTCCAAAAATATCTTTACAAGCACATTAAAACATTTAATTTTCTGTATGGATATACGGAGCTAGGAAAATAAATTTAAAGGTTTCATACATACGACAAAAAAGACATTTCAAATTGTAAAAATGTATTTTTTCGATGCGTTTTTACAGGGCATATAGCGGTATTTGGAATAGCTGATTACCCGTAAGGTATTTGCAAAAAATATCTTTACATGCAATTTAAGACTTTATTTTCTGAATGATAACTATGGCTAGGAAAACAAATTGTCTTCACACAAACAGAAAAAAATGCATTTATAGCTATATTAAATATATTTTTCGATGTGTGTTTCATAGTGTATTATTTGGAAAAGTTGTTTACAGGTAGTAAGATATTCACAAAAAATATCTTTTACATGCAAAATAAAGCATTAAATTTTATGTACGCATGTCAGTATATGAATGGCGGAAAATACCTCGCATATTTAATTAAAAAATTCATACATACGGACAAAAAGGGCACATAAAAATGTAAAAATATTTTTTTTCGCCATGTTTTTACAGTGCATTATTTGGGATAGCTTTTTATAGCTAATAAGATATTCGCAAAAATATCTTTACATGCAATTTAATAAATTCAATTTTCTGTACGGATAAACGAACCTAGGAAAATATATTTAAAGAGCGAAAAATGCATCTAAACTATAAAAAATATATTTTTCTAAATGCACGTTTGTATATTTGGAAGAGCTGTGAAAGACTAGCTACATGTAAATTGTTTAACCCATTGGTGATTGGCTCGAAATGTGCCAAATTTGTGTTGAATTCGCATGAAAACTATTCTTAAGTAATGCTGCAAACACAACATGAAATGTATGAAATTTAAAACATCATACTGTACATTCCAGTTTCGACAACCAATACGGATTGCTGACACATGCACCGATTCTCCTTCTGTACTGATGGACGGCTTACATATATAATGTTTACATGTGTACGGACAAGTTCAAAGGTTGACGTTATAGGAATCATTCTGTAATACTGGCTGTTTTCGCTTTCCTTTTCCTTGCGTTTTTCCCACAACACAAATCAGATGATGCCCTTAACCAGCAATGTCACAAACACGATCACCCACACACCAGTGAGGGTTAGGACGATCGACAAGGCTACGCATTTCCACTTTCCCCAGGGCTGAGTCCGAATCTCCCTCGTCCCAAACCGATTCACGATGACTTGCTTAACTGCTCCACATTTGCAGGGGTTCCCAGTTTCGTCACAGGAACACAATTGTTTGTAATTCATTCCCTCCAGCCCAATCTCCTCCTTGAGGCTGTGGTCATGATGTGGCTCGGAGAGCGAGACGGCAACAGCTTCAAAAGCGACGTTTTCCACCTGAAAATAAATTAAGATGGTTTTTTTAGTACTCAGTCTTGTAATTTTCGTGACAATTTTTTATTTTGTACGACGTTTCGCCCTACCCAGGACTTCATCAGGTACATCTAAATGACTATACATAAATACAGAATTATGAACAAACATTAAAGGAGGGAGTAACCCCTCGGAAGCAAAGAAGCAGATCAAAAGGTACATGTAATTAAATGATGTTCTCATTACGTTTCCACAAACTAAACTCAATTTTAATTTGGGAAATTGGAGATTTTCCAAATGAGGTCTTAAAATGAAATGCAACTTACATTATTTGGGCGAAATTCTTACGTTAATCCTACATTAATCATGATATATACATTGGTGGGACGCCCCATCATGCTTCTATCCTCCATAGGTGCACGTGGGTAGTGATTTAAATTGATGCTAACACCAATTGTCACGAAAAATCTATCTCGAAGAATCACCAGTCAAAAATGGTCCGCTTACAGTTATTTGAAAATAAATTAGTTGGAAGAACTTGGAATCATTTCAAAAAACCTAACACTTCTACTTTCCTAAAACCCGATGTTTGATAGGATGTCTAATATAGCTTGTCTACTGGATTTGGAATTGCAAATTCCATGACTTTTCCACGACCTTTTTCATGACGTTTTCATTGGCTATGAGAATATGGGGCTGTTCAAGTTTTACTGTATGCGATGACAAAATAGTGATTTTCAGAAACATTATCAACCGCTTTGGCGACACGAGTATTGGCCAAAAACAAGCCGATGGCGAATGAAGAATTTAACCCTAAATTTTCATTTTGTGAATCAATGAAAAGACAAATTCCATGACCCTGATGTAAATTCCAGGACTTTTCCATGACTTCCTTGGCCTGAATTTCATTTCATGACTTTTGCATAACTTCAATGACCGGTAGACACCCTGTAATACTGAGGAGAAACTTTGGAGATACTGAGGAGATAATTAAAAACCTGTGGATAAACGCGGTGACTAACAACGTTTGAATTTAACTGGGTATCTACTGGGTTTGGTATTGCAACTTCTACGACTTTTCCATGACTTATTCATTGCTTCAAAAACTTTTCCATGCCTATTATAATATGGGGTCATTCAAGTTTTATGCCATCAATAAATGGCGATTTTCAGAAATATTCTCTACCATTATTATTGATTATGGCCAAAAAATGTTATGAACCAATCAAAGGCAAAAATTCCATAAACTTGATGCAACTTTCATGACTTTTTCATGATCCTGATGTCAATTTCATGAATTATCCATGACTTCCATAACCTGGGTTTCAACTCATGACTTTTTCATAACTTCCATGATCTGAATTTCATTTCATGACTTTTTCATTGCTTTGACGGTTTCTGCAGTGGATTGTCGCACACTGGTAACAGAAATTTTTATTTTACAAATCAGTCAAAGGCAAAAATGCCAAGAACCTGATGCAAATGTAATGGCTATTCCATGCTCCTGGTGTAAATTTCATGACTTTTTCAATGATTGTTGAAGCACGTACTGGCAAGTGGCAATACTGTAGAAAACTAAGTGATCCTGGAATGTGTACATGTATGTAAATATTACCAAGTTTTTCATTACAGAGTGGGAAACATGTAGCAACACGTCATCGCTGTTTTCGCCATTTTCGTTTGATATGTTCTCAGTGTAACCTTTCTAACAAAACCGTATCAAAACGAAGTTTGGGCAAAACCAGGGATGGAATCAGGTCATTCTTTCCTCTGGTTTTTTTTTTAAATTAATCAATGTCTTTTGGTATTATAGAAAATAGTCGTTCCCCATTGTGGAACTTGTTTTATGCTTATATTTCTAAATTCAGCGTTTTGTTATACAGATAACAGATTACAGATTCTACAGACCAAACGATCACCCAAAACATATGGACGAATTTATTCGTGCGTTCCAGCTTGTGCATCTTAAAAACAATGTCCCATCATTGTAATTGGTGGCGACCTTAATTTTCCTGGTATAAATTGGGATAATTACGCGCACTTGCCTTCCACTCCTTATCTTGTAAGTTCACAGAAATTTCTAGACATCATAACTGAATTTTCTCTAGAGCAATTAACAAATCTCCAACAAGAGGCAACAGTATACTGGATCTATTACTTATAAATAGACCAGATAGTGTGGAGAGTATTAAGACTGATACTGGTATTGGTGACCATGGTCAACTCATAGTTTCTGGCTTCTCTTTTTTACC
>JAQGAF010005468.1:0-11998 GCA_034687865.1 Kryphioiulus occultus | reverse complement strand
CGGCATGCACGTCATTTCCGCCAAAATGGCGGCAATCCAGAACGTTCTGTGCAAAGGGGGCGTGGCCGAAACGGCCATGGGGGCGGGGCGAAAAAAGTGTCCGGGAACCCGCCCTATAGGGGTGACTTACTACTGGCCTCGCTATGTGGGTCGCAACCTTAAAAGTGGTACGCTTAAAAATAGGTGTAAAAATAACCCCTTTTAACGGCGTATCTGTAGATAAAATACAGCCTGCAAGCTCAAAAACCTCAGCAATTACCGCTAACACTTGATGGGTTTTGAAGGTTCTACTTTGAGATAAAAACATTGAACTCAAGCGATGATAAAATGCACATTTAGGAAATTTACATCATCATGTAACAATCAATTGGAAAACGACAAAATACAATTTAAGCTCTGTTTTTTAAACTACCGATATAATAATTACCTGCTAATCGTTGTTTTACCTGCTATTATACAAATGTGAAGTTGGCATTTCCGCCATCTTTAAAGAACGCAATTTAGTTCTTTTTCGCATTCTAGAACGTGTTTCTATTTGGAATCTCGCGTTCCATGGTTGCCATGGTTTCCACGTGCGCCACACCCTCCTCGCGCATCGGCACGTGACTCCGTTCGACCAATCAACGCTTCGCACGTGATTTGAGCGGCAAATTCAAAAATCCAAACACACTCAGTCAGGCTATCATATACTGTACGTGTACAGTACAACCTGTCTAAACAAATACTGTCTAAAGTAATATCCTCTCTAATATAATATCAGGTGCCGGTCCAGACGTGAGAACCACGTTACATCTAATGAATCTACGTTACCCGATGATATTCAATAATTTTTGCATTGGTTTCACAATAGAACCTGTCTAAAGTAATATCCTCTCTACACTAATGTAAATTGCCAGTCCTGACGTGGGATTCTGTTGCATCTTAGACAGAGACCCCACTTTCTGGAAAGTCAGGGGAAATCAGGGAAATGAAAATGTCCCGGAAACGTCACGGAATTTGTGAAAATGTCAGGGAATTAGTGAAAATGTCAGGGAATTAGTGAAAATGTCAGGGAATGTGTGAAAATGCCAGGCAATTTGTGAAAATGTAAGGGAATTTGTGAAAATGTCAGGGAATGTGTGAAAATGTCTAGGAATTTGTGAAAATGTCAGGCAATTTGTGAAAATGTCAGGGAATTTGTAAAAATGTCAGGCAATTTGTGAAAATGTCAGGGAATTTGTGAAAATGTCAGGTAATTTGTGAAAATGTCAGGGAATTTGAGCAAATGTCTAGGAATTTGTGAAAATGTCAGGCAATTTGTGAAAATGTAAGGGAATTTGTGAAAATGTCAGGCAATTTGTGAAAATGTCAGGGAATGTGTGAAAATGTCAGGAAATTTGTGAAAATGTCAGGAAATTTGTGAAAATGTCAGGGAATTTGTGAAAATGTCAGGCAATGTGTGAAAATGTCAGGCAATGTGTGAAAATGTCAGGGAATTTGTGAAAATGTCAGGGAATGTGTGAAAATGTCAGGCAATTTGTGAAAGTTGTCAGGCAATTTGTGAAAATGTCAGGGAATTTGTGAAAATGTCAGGCAATTTGTGAAAATGTCAGGGAATTTGAGCAAATGTCAGGGAATTTGTGAAAATGTCAGGGAATTTGTGAAAATTTCAGGGAATTTGAGCAAATGTCAGGGAATGTGTGAAAATGTCAGGTAATTTGTAAAAATGTCAGGCAATTTGTGAAAATGTCAGGCAATTTGTGTAAATGTCAGGGAATTTGTGAAAACGTCAGGGAATTTTTAAAAATGTCAGGCAATTTGTGAAAATGTCAGGTAATGTCAGGGAAATTGAGATAGTCAATTGATTAGCCATTATTTTTTATGAAAATGTGGGATAAAATCCGTTGTTTTTATTATTTTTTTCAAACAAATTTCATGTAAAATGTCAGGGCATTTATGAAAACGTCAGGCAATGTAAGGGAAATTGAAATAGTTTACATCAGCCAATTTATTATTATTTTTTATGAAAATTTGGGATAAAACCCGTCGTTTTTCTTATTTTACGAATTCTGAATTGTAATAAACTTACATAACCCGATGATATTCAATAATGTTTGCATTGATGGTTACAGTAAAAACCTGACTAAAGATTACTGGGCACTATGTCCAACCTATTCAAACTAATAACCTCTCTGACCTAATATTCAGCACCGGTACATCCTAGTTCAGCCATGTCTACTGCATACGTGCATATTAAAGACGGATAGACGGTAACGCCATCCTGCGATCAAATAGCGCAAGAATAAAGATGTAGATGGCGCTGCGCATCGGGGTTGCTCGATTTTCATATTATTCCGGTGCTAAAACAGTGTTCGATCGTCGATTAAAGTTAACTGGGTTGTTGGCTAAATTTACGTTACCCAAGTCCGGTCATCACGAAATCTAATTAGCAAAAATCCCCCTCAGCGCCGATCAATTTGACGTTTCTGTTAATTCCGAAAACCAATAAAACTTAAGTGGAATTAATTAATGTCGGTTTAATGGAGGGAGGCTTCAGTGGGACCTCTGGTGGGCGGTCAAGAGAGTGGACTCGATCGACCAATTTCTAAGGCGTAGTAATTCATCCCAACCCAGTGGTGACCAGCCAAAGACCCCATTTTATGATAGCCTAAATTGGCTGAAATTTCGCAGATTTTTGACCAGTTCGTAGCTCGCTATAGGGGGCTTTGGTGTCCACTTCGGAATCTTAATTTTCGTAGATAAATGAGGGGAGCGAGCATTCGTTTCACGTTTTTTACTGCGATTAATGACATCTCAATTAACCGCATATCAGCGATTGGTAATTCCTCAGGTGTATGTGAAATTTCCGCCAAAAAAAATATCCCCCCAAAACAAAAAAATCAGAAAAAAGTAATCGTTAAATAAGCAATCGATTAAAATTAGCTCCTTAAAAATCGTGGTTGAAAATCGTATCTCTTGAAACTGAATTGTTTCATTTAACTTAGTGGTCATGGTTCATACCAAAATTTGCGACTAAATTCCCCTGACCAAAAAAGCAATCCCTAAAATAAAAATTGACTAGTTTAATTTAGGTTGGTGGTTAAGTCATTTCGAGACTTTATGGTTCATACTCAATTTCTCTGACTTTCACTGACCAAATCTGATTAATTTACCCGACTCTTCAAATAAAAAATGCCACGTGTAATTAAAATCAACATTATCTGCAACGCTACAATTCACTGTATTTTGTATGCCAGGATGACTAGCCAAATCTTCAAATGAATTTCCCTGACTTTTCCAGGTTTTCCAGGCACTTTTTGGAGGTTTTCCAGACAATTTCAAAAAAACAATTTTTCAGGATTCTATCCGAGCAAATATAGTATATGGCGTACATTTTAGAAATTATAAATCTGATCACGAAATGATGGAATTGGCCCACCATTTTGTAAGAAGAAATAATAATAATAATTAAGAGACTGCCATAGGCGAAATTTTTGAAAAATTACAAGAAATATTGGATTTTTAGTGTACTAATATTAATAATGATGCGACCACTAGTGGTGGAAACCACTCGATCTCAAACACTGCATTTTTGAGGACTTTGAAATATTAAACAAATTCTTCATCATGACAGAAACGCCATAGGCGAAATTTTTTTAACAAAAAATAATGCATTTTATGTGAATTTTTCATACGGAAAATTAATGATAACGATAAGAAATGATAGTGAAAACGCCGTAGGCGAAATTGCTAGAAAAAGTAGGGCACAAATACAGCTTTTCTAATGCTTTTCATGAGATACTTACATGTATACCAATCAAAATAGTTTTGCCACAACAAATTTCCAGACATTATGAATTTCCCTGACTTAATGATCAAAATGCCAAGATTCCCCTACTTTCCCCGACCACATTTCATTTCCCTGAATTTCCCTGGCGGTATGAACCCTGTTAGGTCACAATTCAGAATCCGACAAGGTCAAAAATTCCAATGTTTCAAAGATAATTTAAAAAAATAAAAGCAAAATATGACACTAAAATAATGATATCGAAATTACGTTACTCGAACATCGTACGAAATAATTCAATTTTATGGCATCTCCTAATTGCCCACAATTCAAAATATCGGGTTAAAGGTTACGAACGTCTTGCGGTTATGGTCAATAAAATGTATGAGTTATGGAAGCCACGTGCCATTTGAATCGAAAATATTTTTAATTAGAAAACATAAGATATGCTCGATTCACGTCAACATCCTTTTGGACGAACTTTGGATGAAATGAAAACTGACAAGACACAAGAGTGTAATGTCGACCACATGGTCGCAGAGGTCAGTTGGTCAAAAAGCGTGTACATGTACGTGCAATCAAAACTGTCGAAAAATGGTTAAAGTTTACAGAAAAACAGCTGAATGCCCCAAAGCTTTGCTGGACAATGGGTTCATTCTGAGAATTAACCTTTTATTGACACCTTAAAAAGCTGTTACCCCCTTTATAGAGCGGTGTTAGAACAAAATTAAAGCCTTTTTTTATTCGCAAATTTAACGTTGTTTTTGTTCGTTCCGATAACGCCCTGTTGTGCAATTAGGATTTAGGATGCAAAGTCAGATGACCTTTGACGTCATTAAAAATAAAGGCAACATTTTCATGCAGAGATTATTGCTACAGATGGTTGTGAATTTGTTAAAAAATACTCGTTTTGGGAACTGTTTCTACAGCTTAATGAGTGTCATTCATAGTTATACAGTAAGTAACGACACATGTGCCTACAGGTGGCGCTGTATTTTATCATGAAAACATTCGTTAATTGTATACACCTAAAATATAAGCCCATACATGTACTGTAACTGCAATGTTGATATTGTTTAAAAATCAATCCTGTTTCGTAAAGTAACTGGATTCGAAAGTAAATACCAATTTAATAAGCATCCAGCAGGGTATTCCAAAAGTCGGTATTGCAGTGATTTCAAAATTTGTTTACAAAAATTAATGCCTGAACCTTAATTGTCAGAGGAATGATACTTCAATATACAGTCAGTCAGTTAGTTACATGTAGGTCAAATGAGTCAACATGGCCAATATACTTATTTTGAATCCTCATAAAACTTCATAGCAAATTCAACAAAACACAGGGTTCCCACATTTTTTTTTGGGAACGAAAATCCCTGACTTTCCAGGTTTTTCCAGGTTATTTTCAAATTTTTTACATGACCATGAAAAATCAACATTTCATTACTATACTTTATTTTTACTTTGCAAAGATATTTATTTCTAGTAAAATGTTAAAAAATTGGAACGTCAACATCTGAAAACATTTGTAACGTTTTGATAAAAACTTAGTTGGAAGAGTAGGTTAACTTTTCAAATCATGATTTAACAAGTTTATGGGCATATTTTTGTCAGTATAATTTTGATCATAAAAATTCCAGGCCAAATTTCTTCCCTGATTTCTTCATCTTTCCTGACTTTCCAGGCCTTTTCCATGACTTTCTTAAATTCCCTGACTTTCCAGGTTTTTACCTGGATTGTAAAGTTGGAAATAATTTTAATATATATTTTTATTAAATATAATAATAATAATTTTAATTATTTCCAGCTAAATCCTGCTTTATAGCAATAGCAGTGATTTCAATATCTGTTAAAAAAATTAATGCCTCAACGTTGTCAGTGAATTATACTTCACTATGCCGTCAGTCAATTACGTCAAATGAGTCAAATAATTGTGTCCAATATCCATATTTTGAATAGGCCTACCCATAAAACTTAATAGCATAAAATCTTAGTAGCAAATTCAGCAAACGAGCGTTTCTTTACACAATATCTGATTGGAAAGTTGGAAATAATTTTAGCTGAAAATTATTTCCAATTAAATCCTGTTTTAAATTTCCTTAATGTGAACAATTAATGTTTATCTGTGTTGGTTTATTTATACAGCATATAATAAGCAGTAGATATAGCATACTTTACATTAGCACTTGTAATATTCAATTCCAATATACATTTTCAATAATCAGAAATTGTAATGTACATTTTCAGTGGTCAGGGAAATTTGTTTTAAAACCTGGAATAGTCAGGGAAGTTGAAAATCTCATTTGTGGAGAAACCCTGGGGTGGTTTTCACAATTTAAGACCATCTTGAAGATGTTAATAAGTTTTGCAGCTACCAAATTGTAACAGTATTGCACGACCTCGCTTCGATGAAATCCAGGTCATGAATTCAAACTTCAAAGTTATTCACATTGTGGACTCAGTGACATTTCCGAATCTCGTTTCGGCGTTGTAGGTTCTCGCATTTTGAGTTGTGACACAGTTGCATCTCATCCTGAAACTCTCGCCACGCCCCCTGGTGGCTGGAAACAACTAGCAACAACGTTAGCGTGGGCACCCTGGCGACATGTTCAACTAATTAATGGAAAAAATAAGTTGAAAACTGCTGTTAATTTTTCTGGCCTGGGTAGATACAACGAGGTTAACTGGCGTCTCTCATGGTTATGCAATTAACATACGAGCAGGAGTTTTCGCTAATATGTTAATTACACTCGCATGGCGAGTGATTTGCAACTGAGGTCATCTCGAGAGTTCATCTACACTAACCAGTGTTCACTATTGGCGTTCGTTGCACCAAACTACGGTTAAATCGCTCTTAATCGTCGATTAAAACCGACCTTACTTGCACAACTCAACTCTGTGGATTTCAGTATTTTAATTGTTTAGGATGGTAATCAAAGATTGGTGCAACAGGTGCTGTGACTTTTGATGACGAATTTAGGTACTGTATAAAGATAAAAAACATTTTTCATTCAACGCGATTTTAATTCAGAAGTTTTATTTCCAATATATTTACATAGTTTTTAAAATTTGTTAAAAGATTATCACTTCAAGAGTAGTGACCTGATCTTGTTAAAATTAATTTTAACGAGTCAGTTAACAAGTCATTTTAAATCGTCAGTCATTCGATTATAATTTTTTAATAGTTGAGATTTGGTTTTATAATTTTTAAAAAAATATAATCAAAAAAAAAATATTTTTATTTTTAAAAATTATAAAACCAAATCGTCGCAAATATATATATTTTGATTATATTTTTTTAAAAATTATAAAACCAAATCTCAACTATATATATATATATATTTATATAATTTTTAAAATTCATTAAAAAGATTACCACTTCATGAGTAGTGACCAGATCTTCTTAAAATTAAATAAGTCATTCGATTATAATGTTTTAAAAACTTGAGATTTGGTTTTATAATTTTTATAATTTTTAAAATTCATTAAAAAGATTACCACTTCATGAGTAGTGACCAGATCTTGTTAAAATTAAACAAGTAATTCGATTATAATTTTTTTAATAGTTGAGATTTGGTTTTATAATTTAAAAAAAAAAATATATATATATATTTATATAATTTTTAAAATGTATTAAAAAGATTATCACTGCAAGTATAGTGACCATATTCTGTGAAAATTTAATAAGTCATTCGATTATATTTTTTAATAGTTGATTTGGTTTTATAATTTTAAAAAACATTTTTAAAAATTATCACTTGTTAATGTGGGATGTTTTGAAAAGTAACGTGATTCAATTCCAATGTGAATTTGTGTGAATTGTTGATTTCTTTAAAACCAATATAGTTTTACAAGTTGCACTTTATTTGTTAAAAAATTGATAATTCTTGTTAATCAGTATCTGGTGCCCACAATTTTGTCAAAAACTACGTCATTCAATTATAATTTCTTGAATTGGTTGTGCATGCATTTTTAAATTTTTTCGTTATAAAATCTCTTATCAGTCGATATCTGGTGATCAGAATTTTGTCAAAAATTAGGCATTCAATTATAATTTCTTGAATTTCAGATTGGTTCATTCAATATCTTTCTTATTCATAAAAAATATTGCCATAGAACAGATAACTGTGGCGATAACATTTTTATCAAAAACTAGATACTCAATTATTTTTGAATTGCTTAAAATAATTTTAAAAATTTATATCTACAACATTACACGTACTGCAATAAATTTATTTTTTTAATCGGTTGTCTGTTTTCCATATCATTTTTGCGAATTTTGTGAATTCGTTTGAGTGATCAGTTGCTTTGATGTACAGTGTATACACAATTGATTCGTAGCTTTGACTGTTAATTTTAAACTGGATATTTAAATGAAACAATTTCCAGACAAAAAAAAATCAAACTTAGTATGCCTTAAACGAAGCTTTGTTGTTTTTTGTGTGGTAATTTGACATTTCAATAAAAACGTCAGTCATTTTATATTAGTTAATTGCGTTTCCGAATATAGGCCACTCAGAATATTATAATTTCTTCCAAATATTTTGATAGTTCAATTAAATCGATCTAGGGAGGAAAAAAAACTCAGCAGCCCACATTACAGTAGTAGCTGTGTGTTCAAAAATCAATGTAACGGTTCTGGGGACATTTACATCAAACTACATTAACCCACGCAGATCATAATTAAAACGTCAGATTTAATTTTTCGCAAAATTTCCACCAATTTGAAAATTTGGAAAAAAAAACATCGCAAAGTCCAAACAAAAAACTATAATTATACCAGAAATATGTCAAGGAATGTTGACATTTTGACCATTAAATAAGTCAGGGAAATTCATGTGGAAGTCATGGAAATTCATATTGACTGGAAAATTGAAAAGCTGTAATTGTGATTTACTTTTTCTAAAAATTTCAAAGAAGAAGTCCTCAAAAATGCAGTGTTTGAGATCTAGTGATTTCAACCTTTCGTGTTCGCATCGTTATTAATACCGGTATTAATACACTAAAAATACAATATTTCTCGTAATTTTTAAAAAAATTCGCCTATGGGAAAGTCAGGAAAATTGAGTGGCAAATTTTGGTATGAACCATGTGACGAAAACTTCGTTTAATTTGGATCGCCAGCATGAACGATAACTGAGTTATCAATAGTTTTAAAGCGCGAAAAATGCATTCGCTCCATGGTTAGGATTCCGAAGATTTCGAGTACCAGCAGAACTCGTTAGGGATTACTTGGCCTACCATTTCCTATCTCGTTTTTCAGGGTTAACGATCAATTGTGGTTCACTGAGAACATGACAAACGCTCGATTTTGGCAGTTTAATTATGCTCTGGACATTTATTTCAATGGGCGCAACAATGTTGTCCTCCTTGTTGCCAGTCATACTACCATTGTGGTTATACCGGAAATGGAATGAATTCGAAGGAGGCGAACTTAATCCCACATGCCTGCATTTCTAGGCCTCCCATTTGCCAGTGTGACTATTGTGTATGCACATTTGGGAGTGGAATTGACCCAATTGTGAAAAACAGGAATCGGACAGAAATGGCTTTTTTATTTATGCGTTCACAGTTTACGTGAATTTAGGCTGTGTCAACAACAGTATCACGCGACATTTTGCTACAGGACGATACGTAACCTGCTCGACCTCAAAATTGACCGTTCGCAAATAAAACATGGCGCCTGACTGCAGCTGTTCAGAAAAGTTCCAATATCGATGTCATTGCGATGTCATTCAGTCTCGCACTTATCAGTGTTAAAACTTGTAAGACTGAATTAAGTTTCTCATAAAAGACCAGTTAATCAGCCCACTAGGTGGCCTGGTGATCGGATGTTTCAACTTGACAAAAATGCATCCACTGCATGGTTAGTTTTTCGAAATTTTCGTCAACACAACAGTAGATAGATTACTAGAAAACTGAAAAGTTTGGGAAATATATTTTTTCATTATATTGCTTATATATGGGACATATACCAAAATTGGCCCAATTCCGTATATTGTGTCATGCTTAAAATGATACATGTAAGTGCAAAATAGTATTCGCCTATATATATTTTGGTAATATACGTAGACATACATTATATTCATAATATATCGTCCATCATAGTTTAAGAATATATTATCAATAAGATATAATATATAATGAAAAATACAATATATTCCTTATATAATATGAATATATTTGTTATTACCAAAATATTTGTCATATATTACAAATATAATTCCTCTTTTAAATATACGTGTAATATGTTAATATACATGTATATAAGTATATTTATAATATAGTATTCGCATATAATTTTACCATATGGAGGGTGAGTATCAACTAAGAATTCCTAAATATATTCTGATTTTTTTAGGTGGCAATGTTATTTCATTTTTAAAACAATCTTTGTTGAATTGTATAAGTTTAACGTATTATTTGCCACTTCACAACAGATATTCGTAATTGGCATATTTTGCGTGAGAAAACAAGTAAATAAAAAACTGCAAAAACAGACTCGTTAACTGGTTAAGTAGCGTTGTAATCGCCTTTTCAACTTTAGAATAATGCATCCATTACTTGGTTGGGACGCGAAGCAAATCCTTAATCGCTCGTCTGAACACCCTATAGTTTCAGGAACATTGACTAGAGCAATTCATCGGATGGGAAAGAGTACAACCGATGCAATTATCCAAAAAAATCGATGTTTTTTGAACATCCTGTTTTTGTAATTAAATAATTGTTGAAGGAGTTGATGAATTGTGGGTTACAAACCCAGCTGTTAGTCAGTTGGGAAATTTAAACAATTAACCGCGATGGCGATGAATGTCATGTTTGTTTGAGTTGTTTAAGAAAAACACGTATTCAAACGTAAACTGATGTTTGAAAGAAGATTACATGTATAAACCACTTTTGTCTGATACACAACCCAGTTGCCATTTTGATGATATCCCCAAGCAGTAACTTTGCGAGCATTTTCGAAATTGAGAAATTTACACCCTTGGGTGTTTTCGTGCATCAAGGCTTGAATTATGAACATCCTCCTTGCGCTTGACCACCTGATTACTTTTTTATTTTGCAAAAAAGAAATAAAAAACAAAAAATAAAACCGAAATTTATTGGATGATAAAATTGAGATGAAATGCAGTAACCGCACGTTTTCCTTAACTGATTGCCAAGGTCGATCCCTTCGGGCTTTTAAAGACCTAAATTTATTATTTCGTGAAAACTGCATTTTTAAAATGCATTTTTTTTCTCGAAAAAAGGCAAGAAAAAAGGTCAAGAAATAATAATGATAAAGAATGAAATCTTATCTCGTCACATGTTCATAAACATGACGAAGCCGGTCGACACTTAGTGTCACCTAGCGCTGAATTGCGAAAGTAGATGTTATCTGCGTTAATGACGTCATCGACATCACCCTGGGGTCACAGGGTCACCCCGGGCATTGTCTGGGGAAAGCTGGTGCTCTAGGTCAGCTCCAGGTAACAGCTAACGGTAGTAAATCAAACAGCAGCAAAAATGCACCAACTTTGCAACATAAACAATCGCATAAGTGTTTTCGTGACCTGCTGTGATTACCCCAGAACAGGTCAAAGTTCAACACGGTTCTTTAATAGGTTGTTATTGAAAGACTGGTGATCTTAAAAAAAAACATAGCATTCAAACCACTGAAACCAGGGGGTGCAAGTCCTTAAGAAATTCAAGAACCGCAGATTTCGGACTTCAATGACTAAATTGGGACTTGAACTGCAGTGGGACTTCAATGATGCTCTAAAGGCTTCCTGACTTCTTGAATCACACAAGTCCTGAAAGTCAAACTGAAATAGTGAAAATCAGACTGAAGTAGTGAAAGTCAGACTGACACAATGAAAGTCTGACTGAAGTAGTGAAAGTCTGACTGAAGTAGTGAAAGTCTGACTGAAGTAGTGAAAGTCAGACTGAAGTAGTGAAAGTCAGACTGAAGTAGTGAAAGTCAAACTGAAGTAGTGAGTCAAACTGAAGTGTCCTGAAAGTCGTACTGAAGTGTCCTGAAAGTCGTACTGAAGTGTCCTGAAAGTCAGACTGAAGTAGTGAAAGTCAGACTGAAGTAGTGACAGTCAGACTGAAGTAGTGACAGTCTGACTGAAGTAGTGAGTCACACTGAAGTAGTGAAAGTCTGACTGAAGTAGTGAAAGTCTGACTGAAGTGGTGAAAGTCTGACTGAAGTGGTGAAAGTCTGACTGAAGTGGTGAAAGTCTGACTGAA